>BPVZ01000062.1:768046-778202 GCA_020521535.1 Rubroshorea leprosula | reverse complement strand
TTTATTCAAAAAATCTAAAATATCATATTTTTAAAGTATATATTAAAATAATTTTTATCACTTTTCATCTTAATTTTTTAAAAATAAAACAAACAAATACTAATCCCTCATCATTTTTCGTTTTCCTAGATGTGAATGTCAATCTTATTCACAAGTCACAAATTTTATGGAATTTATTTTTTGCGTACACTAGGACTTGGTGTACTTCCCTTCAAAAGTGAAAACCTGAATTACCTAACCGAATTTAATTTTTTGATTTGGTTAAATGGTTATCCCATTTTTTATTTTAAACCGAACTTGTCAAACTAAAACTTTAGTTCACTTATGGTTTTTTTTTTTTTTTTATAACAAGGGAGAATCATTGAATTAAGCTCCAAAGAATAAAGCTTACGCCTCTCTCCTAGGCAGTTTCACATGAAGCAAATTTTAGGAATCTCTTTTACATGTGTTGTTTTTTTAACTTTGCCACTGATACAATATGGAGAATAAACATCTTTTTAGCACTTTATATACGCGAATTGAGTCAAGATTGGTATGAAATTCACGCGGAATGCACACGAAATGAAGAACAAACACATGGCATCTTAGATTTTCGTTCTTAACCTCATCTCTCCCTTCCCTTTTGTGGTATTCCTTTTTTCAAACTAGAACTAGAAATTTACTGATATATTTCTTGGTTGCTGGTATTTTTCTATATTGATTGAGACAAAAGCTCCAATTCTGTTAACTTGAATATGAATCTATCATTTGTATCTAGTGTAAAAATTTCTCACCAAAAATGGTATAAGAAAGTACCTGAATCTCAGAGTGCAGAACTCCATGGAGGGCCATAACTTCATAAGCACAGTAGCGTAGGACTGCCCCAACTTTAATGCACCCTGACCATGGATAGAAGAAGTGCCTGAACCTACCATGTGGTGGCTCCCATTTTGCAGCTTTAGCCTTGCATATTGAGGCAAATAACAATCAGAGACTCTCATCTGGTACTCTTATGGTGATATACACAGAAAAGGTGTTGAGAAAAGGATGAACAAGTGGAATTTATGCAAGGAACTAAGAATAAGTACCAGGTTCTCCATTCTTTCTGAAGAGTTCAATGTGGCTCGGCATTTCATATAGGCAGGCTCATCTGGAAATTCATCCATCACAGCCTTGGAGAATTGTGGATGATTTAATCCATCATCTTCTAAATATTTCTTTACACATTCTGAAATTTCCGCAATGAATCTTTCAATATTCTTTTCAATAGTATATAATTCTAAGAAGTTAAAAGACACAAACATTCAGATTAGCTTACCTTCAAGGGAGTCTGCTACTGCGTTAAAGTTGTTAACTAACTCCTTATATAATTGGTCACCAGCCCATATAGGAAAAACAAGCACATTCACAAAGACTGCTATAAACCCTCCAATGGCAATGGAGTAAAGTCTCTCCATGGCAGTTCTAGTCGGGTTTCCCATCCGATATCCAGAGACGACAATCAAACAGAAGGTAAGGAGTATGACCCGGAAGCCATATTCGTATGGCACAAACGAAGGCCACAGTTTCATGAATGATGTCAACGCTCCTGTTTGAACAATTATTCCTTTGTTAGCATAAGTTATGAACATTCAGTTTTCCTGATTTGCAGCTAATCCTAACAAAAGAAAGGAATATTGTTTCATTTAATTTGGACTGCTTTGAACTAGAAGCTATTACCAATCAGGAATATGCTAATTCCTATAACAACAGGCTCAGCAGCTTGTCCAACATGTAGAGCTAACTGACCAACTGTAATAGCTAAGATCCCTGCAAGCAATGTCCCAATTGCTCGGTTGAATCCTCGATTAAAGGTGGCACCTGAAAAAATCACAAACATTATATGTGTCAGTATTTTTATTTATGCTAAAGATGACAATATATGTTTCCTTTCCTATATATTAATCAAATGGTATATGTATCTGAGGTTGAACTGATGAATACATGTTTCTCTGCTAAAAGATTGTATGAATATATGCATATACATACCGACTGTATACTCAAACATGATGGTAACAGTTAAGATGGACCAAACGATATTGGTGGTGCCAAAAACTTCATAAGGTGCTCGGAGAAGTATGAGCAAAGACACTAGAAGAACAGACAGCCCCACTTTGAATGAGAATATCACTCTGTTACTGTCTTCCTTGCAAAATCCCCAAACATTCCATATCCAAGTATTACATGAGAAGCCTTCCAAGGCAGATTTCTTCTTAGTTTGAAGACCTTTATCTGTTGGAATGTTGATCTCCACAGCTTCCTTTTTGCTATTCATTCTCCAATGAATTAATACAAGCACTTTGAACCCGAATTGTGAACGGTTAAACCAGAACTTTTTTTATTAGATTTTCCAGGCAAACAATTAGAGGGCAATGATTTTCTGCGTTGGAGGAGATGAGCTCAAGTAGCAAGATAAAGAGGAGGGCACAGGATGAGTAGAAGTAAGTGCAACAGAAAACTTTAAATAAGATATGCTTAATTTTTTACATTGATCAAGGATTAGAATCCAAAGTATGTATTGGGTAAGTCAAAACATTTCATTTTGTTGTCAAAAATCAGTTTTTATTTTGTGCTCAACAGAAAATGAAAGTTTTTACAATTGCTTATGGTCAATGAAGATGAATTACATTTAGAAAACATAATTAGTGAAAATGTATTTAATCCCTTAACCTTTATAAAAATGAAAACTTAGCTTTATTTTATTTTTATTTTTATTTTTTTTGTGTATAAAACTTACCGTTAAATTTTTATTCAAACCAATTAAGTATTATTTTTGCACTCATTAGAAGAAAAAGGAAAATTCACATACAGAAAACAAAATAGCTAAAATGTAGTTAATAGCTTAACTTCTATAAAAATGAAAATTTACCCTTAAACTTTTATTCAGAGCAATTAATTACCTTGGCTTAAAAAATGGCCAACAATGACTTCTTTTAAGGTTAAATTTAAAACATTATTTGGTCCCTCTATTTTGAAAAAAAGTCTTTTTTTAGTTCTTCAATTTAAAAGAACTTCTTTTTGGTCCCTAAAATTTAAAATTTGACCTCTTTTTAGTCCTTTTGTTAAATTTTATATACATGACATGTTAGATAATGAAAATTTTAAGGTAGAAGGATAAAAAAAAGCTAAAAATAACCCCCTTTTGGTCCATCTATTTTGGCAAAAAATCTATTTTTAGTTCCTCTACTTAAAAAAAAGTATATTTTTAGTCCCTCTATTTTGTGAATTCCATTAAAATAATGTATCACAGACAAAAACTTAACGAAATTACTAAAAAATGGTTGAATTTCAAACGTTAGGGATCAAAAGGGGTTTTTTAAGTAGATAGATTAAAATTTTTTTTTTTTACCAAAATAGAAGAAGCAAATTAGGATTTTAATCTTCTTTTAACAAAACTTATAATGGTCCTATAATAAAAATCCAAGACTAATATCGATATAATTCTTATAAATTATTTCTAACTATTCTACTTATAATGGTCTCATAATAAAGTTGTAGCATTAGCATCCTTTAACTTGTGCCAATTGAGACTGCCAAATCTAATTTAAATTAACTCTCAATTTGAACTTGAGTATCTTTTTACTTTCTACTTTATGTATCAAAATCACTTCCTTATAACTTTTAAATATCAATATGCTTATCCAAAAAATATGAAGAATATGTTGACAATACAATATCAAAAAAATTCTGAAGAAAAAAATTTTAAACTACAATCGATCTTAAATAATGAATTCATTCATATTGTATAGGATGAAGAATATGAATTAATAACATACAATATGTGACACTTAAAATACAAAGCATAGAATTCGAATTAATAAGAAACAATATGTGATACTTAACATACAAAAAACAGAATATGAATTAATAAGAATAAGATACAATATGTGACACTTAACATACAGAGAACAAAATATGAATTAATAAAATTAAATACAATAATGAAATTCCAACACATTCTCGGATCAATTCACATTAGATCCAAAAAAATGCTCAGAATACAGTAATAAAATTTCTAAAAGAAATATAGGAGCTCTTTCCTTGGAAGCACTTCAATCGCTTTCAAGCCACAAGTGAAATCCATGATAACTCAAAAATGTTTCAAAAAGGAAATAGTTAGTAGAACAAATGTAGTTAAGATGTAGGTATAGGTGATGTGCATTTAAAGAACGGAAGGCATGTGCAAAATGTATTAATTATGGGGTGAGAAAGAGAGAGGGAGGGGGTAAAAAAAGGTTAGAATCTCAATTTGATCCCTCTACTTTAACAAAATGTCTTTTTTAGTTTTTCTACTTAAAAAATTCCTTTTTTGTCTCTAAATTTTGAAATCCAGCCATTTTTTAGTCCCTTCATTAAGTTTTTTGTCTTGTGGCACGTTATCTTAACATAAATCTCAAAATAGAGAGGCTAAAAAAGAGTATTTTAAAAGCAAAAGGACTACAAGGAGACTTTTTGTCAAAATAGAGAGATTAAAAAGCAACCAAGAATAACCTCTTTTTGATTTCTCTACTTTAAAATTTTAGTCATCTAACATACCACGTGTTCAAAATTGAACTAAGGGACTAAAAAGAGATCAGATTTCAAATTTTAGAGACCAAAAAGAAATTTTTAAAGTAAAGAGATAAAAAGAGATTTTTTTTTTAAGTAGAGAGACCAATATGGAGTTTTAACCCCAAAAAAAAAAAAAAAAAAAAAAAAACTGATGTTAGACTTTACAACTTTCAAGTAGCCACAAGCCTGAAACAAACATACAGAAGAAGCTCATGAACAACAATGGATATTGTAAGGACAACGAACAATATCGACAGCAAAGAATAGGGCTCTCAATGAGCAAACTAAAAATAATTTATAAAAATTGTGTATGTGGATTTAATATAAGATTTGTATTAAACTTAAAATCAATTAGTTGTGTATGTATGCTAAATATAATATTTGCATCAAATTTAAAATTAATTGATAATAAGTAGAGTAACTCTTTTTGTATTTATTTCATAGGCTTTTTTGTTATATATATTTGATGTGGGATTTTTCCCACTTACCATAATTATTAAACAATGATCTCATAAGTTAGAGCTTCTAATGCTGATCAAAAAAAGAAAAAAAGTTAGAGCTTGTAATTTATATACCGGTATAAATTGCTATTATTCGTAACTTGCAGGCATAAAAGATGGATGAAACTACTATTCATAACTCAAAACTAAAAAATCTACAAAAAAAAAAAAAAGAAAAAAAGAAAAAAGAAGAAGAAGAAGAAGTTATTCTACAGCTAAAAATCTGGCAAAATAGGCAAAAATCCATATCTGATCTGAACCTAATTCAAGGTTTCCACACAAAACTTAGCATTTAATAAATTTCCTGAAACGAAAAATGATAGGCATAATACTTTGATGGAGCGCATCCATAGAATCAATGAAATCTGAAAAGATAAATATTGCTTATAAATCATAAAATCACCTTCTGATGTTGAAAATATGAGATGATTTAGCAAGGTTTCGGGTGGAGATCGAAGCTAACCATTCATCTTCTACAATGGAAGCGAGAGCCGTTAATGGAAGAAGTGGATGGTAAAGATGTTTGGAGATTTTGCCTCTTTTGGGGTGTTTCAGGGACAGGGATGGTGTAAAATTCCTATATATAATCATAAATTTCAATTTTGTTTTCATCTTTTATAATGAGGTTGCTTGTTGGATGCTTCTCAACCTCTGCTTTCTTACATTACGGTACTATTTTATTAGAAGTGTTAACTTATTAATTGTATAATATAAAAAATTCTAAGTAATTATTAAATAATAACATATTTTTTATATTAAAATATTAAAAAAATCACAATCATAGAGTTCAAAGCAATTTTGAATACAACTTTACTCTTCAACCCATTACTCTCTATGCAATTATATTTTTTACTTTCTTGTTAAGAACATCTCTGTGTTCAATTCAAAATTGATTTCCATTTCCCACTGTTTTCGTTTTTTTTTTCCATAAAAACAATTATACACGTAAAACCAACAAAAATAATAGCTGAAATATAGCTGAATATATATTATGATAAGGTTTATTTACTTTATATTTTAAAGGTACAGGTTAAAATGTATTAAATGTATTATTTTATAATAAATTTTTATAAAAATTATAAAAATAAAATATTATTTTTAATACTAACATTAATACGACTTGAATGATTTTAATTGAGAAGTTGATATATTTAAAATCAACTTTTATTTTTTATATAAATTAATTATAAAAAGATATAATTAATAATTTCTCAACATCTTTTAAAAGTAACCTCTACTCTTAACGTAGACATATCCATAATGTTATTGCAGACTCCCTATAGTCCCTCATCCTTGAACTTTGCCATTATTGAGAGTTTGTCAACTGCTTCAACCAAGTGATGAAGCCTAGCCCCAAACTCAATCAGCAATGAAGTAAAGGTAGCCAGTGATAATGCTGCACTGCTCTCTAGTGCTCTCATCCTAGGCAAAACGTTCACACCAATCCCTCCTTCTTCTTCAAAAGCACCCACCTCTCTTGGAGGCCAAGAGTGCAGCCTCCTTGACGGCTTCCTCATCATGTCCTGGTAGTAGTGGGATGAGTCTCCCTGTGCACGTGGGAGATTCCCTGTTAGTGTATTTTCAAGGTTATTGGTGTCGAAATCTGCAAGCCGGTCATGGAGGCTTGTTGACAGAGTCTGAGAGCGCGTGACCGGATTAGGGTTGTCACAGTAGGTGGTAAGCAGATAGGAATGCATGTCTATGGCACGCTGGAGTCTTTCTGTAGAGCTGTGAACCTTCTTTAGTAGGGAGGTCTTGAGGCTTCTCTTCATGCTGCTTATGTCTTTTCCCAAGCTCCTCACTAGCTCTGCAGCATGGCTTGTTGCATCCAGGATCTCTGTCTGGAATGTGATTCGGAGATTGTGTGGTGCCTATAAACGAATATAAAAAAAAAAAGGGACTTTTTAGCAATTGTAACACGAGCGAACGAACAAATAAACAAAGCTCCAAAGAATTAAGCCTATGTCATGGAATCTCTTTTTACAGGTATTGTTTTTGTGGAATCTCTTACATGTATTATCAAAAGATAATAGAATGGGATAACAAAGACTGAGTGAAATTAAATCATTTTACACGCAACCTGAGTCAAGATTGGTATGCTATTTACGCGGAATGCACACCAAATGAACCTATTAGATTTTGTTTTTTTTCAATCCCATCTGGGCCTTTCACCTTTTCAGTATTCTTTTCCAACTACTGCAATTTCTGATAAATTTCTTGGTTGCTAGTAGTTCTATAATATTGAGTGAGAAAAAAGTTTCAATTCTGTTATCTTGAATATATATGAATGATCCATTTGTATTTAGTGTTGAAATTTCTCAATGAAAATGGTTAAGAGGAAAGTACTTGAATCTCAGAGTGCACAACTCCATGGAGGGCCATAACCTCATAAGCACAGTAGCGTAGGACTGCTCCAACTTCAACGCACTCCGACCATGGATAGAAGAAGTGCCTGAACCTACCATGTGGCGGCTCCCATTTTGCAGAATTAGCCTTCATATTGAAGCAAATAACAGTCAGACATTATGGTACTATTAATTAGAAAATGAGCTGAGGAAAAGATGGAATTTATGCAAGGAACTAAGAATAAGTACCAGGTTCTCTAGTTTTTCTGCAGAGTTTAATGTTCCTCGGCATTTCCTATAGGCAGGCTCATCTGGAAACTCATCCTCCACAGTCTTGGAGAACTCTGGGTGGTTTAATCCATCATCTTCTAAATATTTCTTTACACATTCTGAAATTTCCACAATGAATCTTGTTTGATATTCTTTTCAAAAGTAAATAATTCTTAGTAGAAGTCAAGAGACAAACATTCAGATTAGATTACCTTCAAGGGAGTCTGCTACTGAGTTAAAGTTGTTAACTAACTCTTTATGCATTTGCTCACCAGCCCAGATAGGAAAAACAAGTGCATTCACGAGGACTGCTACCATTCCTCCAATGGCAATAGAGTAGAGCCTATCCATGGCAATTCTTATTGGGTTTCCCATTCGATAACAAGAAACAATGAGCAAAGCGAAGGTGAAGAGTGTGACCCGGAAGCCATATTCATATTGCAAAAAAGAAGGCCACTGTTTCATCAATGATGTTACAACTCCTGTTTTAACAATTATTCCTTGTTAGCATAAGTTATAACTTTCAGTTTTCCTGATTTGTAGCTAATTTAATCCTAAGGAAAGAATGAAATATTGTTTCATTTAATTTCGACTGCCTTGAACTAGAAGGAATTACCAATCAGGAATATGCTAATTCCTATCACAATAGGCTCAGCAACGTGTCCAGCACGCAGAGCTAACTGACCAATTGCAATAGCTAAGATCCCTGCAAGCACAGTCCCAATTGCTCTGTTGAATCCTCGATTAAAGGTTGCACCTCAATAAACCAGAAACATTAGATGTGTCAGCAGCTTCTCACTTATATATGCATGCATGATAACTATGTTTACTAAAAAATGTATACGCATATATACATACCGACTGTATACTCAAACATGATGACAGCAGTGAGGATGGACCAAATGATATTGGTGCCAAAAACTTCATAAGGTGCTCGGAGAAGTGAGAGCAAAGACACTAGAAGAACAGACAGTCCCATTTTGAATGAGAATGTCACTCTGTTGCTATCTTCCTTGCAAAAGTGCCAAACATTCCATATCCAAGTATTACATGAGAAGCCTTCCAAGACAGATTTCTTCTCAGCTGGTGGAATGTTGATCTCCACAGCTTCCTTTTTACCATTCATTCTCCAATGAAATAATATAAGTCCTCCCAACCTTGTTTAGCCCGTGTTGCTGCACGTCCCCCAAATTGTCAACAGTTAAAATGAGAACTTTTCTGATTAGTTTTTCCTGGAAAACAACAAGAGGGCAACTATTTTGGCAGGCAAAAAATGCTGGACAGAACCGGATTGGAGAAGATGAGCTGAAGATGTGTATGAGAATTGGACTAAAGCACCAATATAAAGAGGAGGTACAAATCTGAGTTGCAAATGCAACTAGGATAATTGATTAAGGAGAGTATGTATGGTGAGGATATGAGTATGATTGATATATATAGCTATCTAGAAAGAATATTAATACTACAATATAATATAGGAGAGAAGATTGGAATTTAACGTCGAAAAACTCATGATAAAAAGATGCTTAACTTCAATAATGTTATGCGGATGGATAATAATAATCAGAATCTAACATTGCATGTATTGGTGTTCATGGTTAGGTTTCTTTAAAGGTAAAATACAAAAGAATATTAGAACAATAAGCAGCTCATGAAAGCAGAAAATTATGCTTTGCTTGTGCTCTCTAACTCTTTCTCTGGTGGATGCATGCAAAGGCACCCATTCTTTCTTTCTTTCTTGTGTAAGTTTTTGAGAAATTTTCTTTCTTTGTAAGTTTAAAAAACAAGACTAAGTTTCTTCTTTTTGTGGGAACTTTTAACTATATATATATGCATATTAGTCCCAGATTAAAAATAAAAAATTAGTATTTCAAATTTATATGATATCGTTTTATTTAAGTAAAATTTATTTTTAAATTTAAAAATTAATATTATTAAATATTAATAAATAAGTTTAAAAATCTATTATATTAGAACATATATAATATATAATTAATTTTTAAATTTAAGTATCAATATTTAATAAAATAAATTTATAAATTTTAAATTAAATTTTAATTAAATAAAACAATTTCATTTAAAAGTTAAAACTTCAATTTTTTTTTCATATATTTGGAACATAAAATCTGATTTTATTCCTTAAATATTATGTAGTAAGAGTTTTATTCTATTTTTCTTTTTCAACCATTAATTCCTTCCATCTCTCTCTTTTTTTTTCTCTTCTAGGTTTTACGCTTTGTTTGGAGACATGAATAGATTCCTCCAAATATGATTGGATTTATCACGCATTTTCTGGAGCAAACAATACTAAACAAGCATCAAATCTAGGAATATCGGATACAAAGAATGATAAAAACTTTTGACCGAAAACATAATCTAGGATCAGAATTTATACTTTCTAGCCACAACTTACTCACTCAGCCGTTAAACCTAGCTAGCAATATTGTTTATATTTTATGAAAATGCTATATA
>BPVZ01000062.1:688403-706009 GCA_020521535.1 Rubroshorea leprosula | reverse complement strand
GGAAATTCAATTAAGGAGGCAAAATCTATTGGTGAAAGATTTGACTCTTTAAGAGTATTTCTTACGATATTAAATTATTTTCTTTAAATTTTCTCCTTTATAAAAAGATTTACTTATAATTTTTTTATTGATATATTCTTAGTAAAAATTAGAAATAAATGTATTTTTTCAATTATAATAAAAATTGAAATATTATAGTAATAAACTAATTATGCAATGATCATTGAAGAATGATTGAAAAAAAGAAAAATGTGTTTGTTAACCGAATCTTTAACAAATTATGAAGAAAAACACTACAAAATTTAACTGTTTTTAATAAACTTGCATTGAAAAAAAAAATATATATTTTTAAAGTAGCAATGAGAGTGTTTTGATTTTATTTAAACAATGTAGTTTTAAAGTGTTTTTCTCTTAATTTTCTAGAATCATATTGATAAACACTAATATTATAAAAAAAGTACTAAAATATTTCTTTTAGAAAATGAACTCTAACTTAAATTGATTTAACAAAAATAAAAATAAAAATTTAATCATGAAAGATAAAAATATACCTCGATACCAAAAGAAAAAATTTTAAATTATTACATAAAATATTAAGAAAGAAAATAAATGAATATTAAAAAAACTGTAAATGTAAGGTTGTTTAAATAAATAATTAAAGTTTTTTTTTTTAATTTAATAGATGAAAAAGTGTTTAAGAGTCCTAATTCTTAATTAATTAATTAATATAAATTCATTTTACTTGAATTATATCCTTATTTAAAAAAATATTATTTAAATACTAAATATTTTCTTTACATTTGAAATAATTCTTCAAATCATCCTATAAAAACAAAATTTTTAACAAATAAGAATTAGAGTACCATATTAAATATTTTTCAAAAACTTAGGGGGGCGGCTGCCCACCCTTGTCCTTGATTGGCTCCGTCCCTGATAACCTGCATCATATAACAAATGTTCAGTGGCATCTTCTTACCCCCCCTATACAGTTATTTGCCAAATAATATTTCCTATGTGGGAGACACAAACAGAAGCTAGTTTGTACGTGCTTCATTGACATATATGAAGGCCATAAAAGATGAACCGAGAGAGGAGGGAGGGGAGGCGGCGGCGGCGGCGTTGGCTAGTGTTTTTTTTTTTCTGTTTCTTTTTTTTTGATAAAAACAATGATTAGTAAATTAATATTGTTAGATATTAACAATTGAAGATTTAATTTTCAAATTTGGTGAACAACCCACCCATCTTAATAAGACGCGTGGTCAATAAACCACTTGGTAAAGTTCTTTTTTAGTTGCTCATATTCTGTTATATTTTATGATTTCTATTTGTATATAAGATGATAATAGCCTCTAGAATAGGAATGATTGAAAGCTTATTAAATTTTATTTAATATTGAGTCAGGGCAATGGTTTGTAAGAACCAATTAAAAAAATGCTGGTTTTGGAAATTGATTTTGAACAGAACAACACGTTGTTCTCAACGTAGCCATGAAAATGTAAAAAAATTAAAACGTTTTGTAGACTTAAATTAAGGTTTGAAGTTAAAGTCCCGTTGTAAATGAGATCAAACATGAATTTCTAAATTATTCATAAGATTAATATGGAATCTCCATCCAATTAGAGTAGTGTATTCTTTCTTTTTTTTTTTTTGAACATAAAAAACTATTGGAAAATTAAAAGATTTTCAAGTTATTAGTAGAAATTGAACTCCGAACAACTAATATTAAACACTTAAAATTTAATAATAAATTATTAGATTCGAAAACTTAATTTAACTAGACTAATACATTCTTGATTGTAGAAAAGAAGGGGGAAGTAAATTCTTCTTCCACGAGGCATGTATATGCAGTACAGATTTAATAAAGGGAAAAGTGTCTCTTTAGCATACCTGCAAAAAAAATTTGTTTTATAAGAAAAAAAAATTGTTTTTTAGTGTATCTGCAAACAAATTTTTGTTTACATATACATAATTGTAACTAGGATCCTATCAAAGAATGTGCATTTACAAATTTTCATTCACCAACCGCAACGTCTTTATAGGGACTAGATAATTAATTAGCTACCATCGCAACTTCCAAAATTGAACTTTGATTTTGGTATCAAATCTCTTTTCTAAGATTTTCAAAATCAGAGTTCTGTCTTCTACCCAAAAAAAAAATGTAAAATTAGAGTCATGTCAAGTAAGTTAATAACAGTATAACACCGTCACACCATCACGGATAATGTTTCTTCGGCACCGAACAGCCCATGAATACAACCGAATGACTAAAACAAATATCTATTTTTAATTACTGTTTAATTTTAGAGCAATATATTAAAAAAAATATTGTGTAATTTACATTATATTAAATTACATAATATTAATTATTATATAAGAATTAAGCTCTTAATATTAAGATTTTTTTATTTAATAATTAATATTTTACAATTTCAACTAGTTTAAACTATAAAATAAAGTTTCATATATTAAATGCATTAATTAGATTGTGTAGGAAAACACCTCCTCTGCATAGCATAAGTTAACCGCTAACATTCAAAGAAAGGCTTATCTTTAATTACAATAAAATATCTAGAGAAAAAGAAGTATTGTATAATTTAAATTATATTTTTTTAACAATATAAAATTATAGAGACAAAACACACAATAACTTTAAAACTGATTAATTTGAAGTTGCATGAAATCCTATATATTAAATTACATAACATTTATTATTAAATAGATACAAGTCTCTCAATATTGATGTCTGTTTCATTGTTTATAGTGTAGATTACAAAATAAGACTCAAATTAGTAATTAAGGAAAGCTACAGAAGGGATAGTCAAACATATGATTATTATCACCATAAAAAATATTAATGTCAATAATTTTTTAATTTCTTTTAAAAAATGTTGAAAAATATTAATTTATTAACTAATTTTAATTAATTATTTAATAAATATTCATTATTTTATTGATTAATAATAAATAATTATAATTATTTTATTAATTAAATTAAATTAATATTTTTAAAATATATTTTATAATTTTTAATAATGTTAACATTTTAGATTGTAGCCATAACCCTCCTTGACGGTCAACCATAGCCAGCCCATTATTGTGTAAAGGAAAGGGACACAGTACCTTTCTGTGTGTCTGTCTGTTTATATTGATTGATAATTCAATAGCGTTTGGATCTCAAACTTATGTTGCACAATTTTTTGGCCGACCAATATTTGTTAGAAACAAAAAAGAAAAAGAAATATTGGAAGAAAAGGGGTTTTTTTTTTTTTTTTGCCTTCATTATATATATAAAGATTTCATATATAAATCTATACAATAAAATATTTTCATGTATAAAATCAATTAACTTAAATGTATATAATCAAATATAATATAAACATAATATTCTAATATAAATACTAATATTTTAAAATAAATACTAATATTTTAACATCTCTTGCAAATTCAAGGTAGTGGTAAAAAAACCAACTTGAGTTTGGTAAGAAGAGTTTAGAAGCATATGGGGGAAGTGAGCCTTAGTGAATAAATCTGCAGGCTGATCAGCAGAACTAATGAAAATCAAGCGAACAATTCTCCTTCCAAAATGATGACGAATAAAGTGACAATCGACTTCGATATGTTTTATGCATTTATGGAAGACATGATTATGAGCAATTTATTTAGCACTTTGATTATCACAATATAAATCAGTAAAAGAAGGTTGAGGAATACCTATATCTTCAAAAAGCTACCGTAATGAAAGAAGTTCTAATGTGATATCACCGAGAGCTCTATACTTAGCTTCAATTCTAAAGCGAGATGAAATAGTTTGTTTTATGCTTCGCTAAGAAATAAAAGAATTACCAAGGAAAAGACAGTAATTAGTGGTAGATCTACGATCAAAAGAATCATTAGCTCAATTAGCATCAGAGTAAGCATGAAGCACAAGGGAGGAATTAACACAAAAATGGAGTCCATGAAACAATATTCCATTAACATAATAAATAATGTGAAGTACTATTGCATAATGAATGGAGTAAGAAGTAGCCATAAACTAAGTAACAATATAAATTGCATATGTTATGTCAAGGCATGTCATGGTAAGATAAACCAGACTATCAAGTATCAACCAATTACTGATAGTGAGTAAGATTAGAAAATGGTGAGCCATCCATAGGTGTAAGCTTAACATTAAGTATAAGAGGTGTAGAAACACTCTTACTATTATTGAGTTCAACTTTAGAAATAAGATTAGAGGCATATTTTACTTGAGAAATAAGGTAGCCATCATTTGAAAATGTGACTTCAAGCCTCAAAAAATAACTTAGAATACCAAGATCTTTCATCTCAAATTTTTTACTGAGAAATTATTTTAACTTATCAGCACCTGCGAAATCATCTCTAGTAATAATCATGTCATTAACATAAAGAAGTAAAAGAAACATACCCCGAGTAGTCTTACGAATGAACAAAACTATATTATGTGGACTAGAAGTAAAACCAAACTCACTCATAATAGCATTGAACTTTAGATATTAAGCTTGAGAGGATTGCTTCAAACTGTATAATGCATGTATCAATCAACAAACCTTGTTTAGAGGATGATTGAGTCTACGAGATGGTTTCATATAAAATTCTTCTTCTAGGTCACCATTAAGAAAAACATTTTTCACATCCATTTGAAACAATTTCCATCTCCATATAGCAACAATAGCAAGCAAACTGCACACATATGTGAGACAAGCAACTAGAGCAAATATTTTCTCATATTTTATTTCATACTATTGTGTAAAACCCTTGGTAACCAAGTGTGCATTATAACATTCCACAAAGCTATCATATCACGTTTTGATCTTATACACCCATTTGTAGCCTATAAGAGATTTTTCAGCAAGGAAATCAACTAAATCTCATGTACAAGTGTTCTCAAAAGCCTATAATTCATCTTATATATCTTACTACCAGAGAGGATTAAAAAAGGCCTCTCGATAGGATTGAGGCTCATGTAAAAAATTAATAACAAGAAAAAAATGATAATCACAAAAATAGTTGAGAGGTTTTCTTTCCCAAGTTGGATGACTTGAGGGTGGGATAACAAACTCATTTGTAGACTCAATAATATCAAATGGAACATCAATAGGTGATACAAATGAGAAAATGGAGGAAGGTTTAGAATTATCTAATACATTACTAACAGGTAGATAATCTTTTGTAGAACTATTTAGAGCACGTGGTGAGGCATTGTAGAGATCATCAAATGTACTTGCATCAAAATAACTAGGAAATATCTCAATAGAGAGATTAGTAAAAAAAAAATGGAGGTTGATGAAAGGATGAGACTTTGAAGTCTTACAATGATAAGAATATAGTGTGTTCCCAAAAGACAATATGACATGAAACTTGAAGTTTTTTTGACGTAGGATGCCAACAACGATATCCTTTTTGTGTAATCCCATAACCCAAAAAACAACATGATTAAGCTTTAGGCTCTAATTTGTTATGTTCATGAGGTGGAAGAAGAACAAAACATGCATAACCAAAAACTTTAAGAAGATCATAGCAGGAAGAACACCACGCAAATGCCCATATGGAGAATTGGTTATTAGGGACTAATGATGGAATGCAATTAATGAGATAAATAGCTGTAAAAGCAACTCCACCCCAAAATCACTCCAGACAAGAAGATGAAATGAGCAAAGCACAAATAGAATCAAGAATGTGTTTGTATTTGCGTTTGGCCCACCTATTCTGTTTAAAAGTGTAAGGACAAGATTGTTGTGTCAATGTACCCTATTCTTTGAGAAATAATTGAAGTTTAGTATCAAGATATTTAATAGCATTGTCAGTTCTCAAAACTTTGATAATTTTAGAGAATTGGGTTTCAACCATCGTAGCAAAATTAATACAAACTTGTGGTAATTCAAAGTGATTTTTCATAAGATATATCTAGGTACGAGTATGATCATTAATAAATAACACAAAATACTTAAAACCCTCCATGGTGGGTGTAAGAGATGGAACCTAAACATCAAAATGCATGAGATAAAAAAGAGTAACAGAAAGAGAATGACTAGTTGAAAATGATAAACATGGTTGTTTTGCAGATTGATATGACACCCAATGTAAGGATTTATTTGATATAGATCCTAATAAACCATGAGAGATAAGAAGATGGAATCTACCAACTGAGGTACATCCGAGCCATGAGTGCCACAAATGGAAAGGAGAAATGTTAGAAGCAACACATGCTTGCAAAATTTGTAGGTATAAAATTTGTAAAGACATTAACTCAACAACACAAAACAAGGTTTGGATGAAGTAATCATTTGGAAATGATGATGTATCCATTTGTGACGTGAAATATGTAGATAATTGACCTCAAACATACGCCCAAGATTGTGACTAGTTCCAAGAAGTTGTCCAATTTGTGGGTTCTACACATTAAAACCATGAGTGCAAAATGTTACTTCAAGGCCAAGATCACATAATTGACCAATAGATAGAATATTACAACTAAGTTTTGGAACCAATAAAACATTTGGTAAAGTCAATGACTTTGTAGAAATATTGCTAATATGACTAACATTTATGAGGGAACCATTTGCAAAATAAATATCAAGAAAGGAATTATTTGGTGACATTGAAGAGAAGTGAGCAATAGTTGAAGACATATGATTACAACAATCAAAATCAAAATAGTAAGGTTTGGTACCTAAAGCCGCAAATAATGTAGTAAAAGCATTAAAAAAATTTAATATTACCTGTTTTAGGGATTCAAGGTTGACAATAGGTTGATCTATCACTTTTTTGGCAATCATAACAGTAGTAGGAGAGTTATAATCTTTTCAAAACTCGCCATAGAATTAGTAAAGCTTACAATACTAAAAAAAAAAAAATCTCTAAAAACATGAAGAAATAAATGCCAAGATCGAAATAACAACTTAACAAATATCTCACAAAAGGCCTGATAATTAAGAATAAACAATTCAATTTGCAGGAGAAGAGATCCCAATAATAGAATTTTAGACCAAAAATAGATTTGAAAATTCAACTCAAAAACCGAACAGTGATTATAAAAGAGAAGAATTAAGAGCTTATAGTTTTGATATCATGTTAGAAACAAAACAAAAGGAGAAATATTTAAAAAAGGTTTATTGATTCTTGTTTTCATTGTATATACAAAGATTTTATATATAGATCTATACACTAAAATATTCCTAGGTATAAAACTAATTAACTTAAATGTATATAATCAATTACACTATAAATATAATATTCTAAACATGCTGATATTCTAACAAATTAACTCCATAATTAATGATATATTTTATAGTCAGATTGGTTAGTTTAATTTTCCAATTGTTTTTTCTTTTAGTGGTTTTCTTGGAAGAAATTAGCGGAGTCGTGCAGAACTGGGCTTCTAGAACATCTTTAGTTAGAGGGCTAACAAATGCCAAATTGGGCTCCACCACGAATCTTACCACCAGCCCCGAGTCAATTACCCACCAACTCCCTTCTTCTGACCCATATCCCTTTAGTGGTCATTAAACACCATTTATTTTTCCAATATGACCACGCTAAACTTGATTATGATGGTTTTGTTGGGTACCAGCTTGATTGAAGTGTTTTTTTGAAAAACAAAATTAAGGTTCATGTAAATCATTTGATTAGTTACCTTGTCATTATATGTTCTCTCACGAGTATTGAATACCATATTATATGATTTTTATAATAATTTATTCATATCATCAATCAACTAATAATACTATTTATTAAATTTTACTTGTCACTAAGATCCAAAATACATTAAGGTCTAAAAATTAGAACATAATTAAAATTTTATTAGCATTTAGATAACTTTTCTATTTGTCAACTGATATTAATTTTTTTAATTTAATTTTAAATTATGATTTTATTTGAAGATTTCATTTTTTTTTCTTTAAAGTAGAATGATGATTATTCATTAACTTTTCATTATTACTTAAAAATTAAAATTTTGATAAATTCAAATTAAAATTATAACTTTATCTTCAAGATAAACAAAATTTAAAAATCAGACTTAAATTTAATTTAAAACTAATATAACAAAAACTTTTTTTGGTTTTTTTCATTTTTTTTCCTTTCAATTTTCCCTTTTTTAAATTTTTATTTTAATTTGTTATTTATTTTGTTTTTTTTTTTTTTCAATTTTTCAATTTACCGGTTCATTGGACTTTTTTTTTCTTTTTTTAATTTTCTTTTTCTTTAAACTTCAAATTGCTTTATTGCCCAAAATTAAAAATTTCTTAAATTTTTTTTGTTTTTTTTTTACTTTTTTTTTTTTTCGGTTATTTTTATTCTTTTTTTTTTTAAATTTGATTTCAAATTGTGTTCTTATTTGAAGATTTCAATATTTTCTTCCTCAAATTAGAATGATGATTATTTATTTATTTTTCATTCTTAGTTAAAAACTGAAAATTAGTTAAATTTATATTGAAATTATTACTTTATTTATAAGATAAAAAAATTTTAAAAATCTTACTTAAATCTAACATGAATCGTAGTATAACAAAAACTCTTTTAGAATAGGTTATTTATTTGAAATTCAAACTTTAACTTGTTAAATTTTTAATATAAATTTACAATTAATTTCATTGTATTATAATAAAGGTGAAACTCCTATTTTCTTAAAGAATTGAAGACAAATTTATCAAAAATTAATCAATACTCTACGAAATAAAAAGTAAACAAATCAATAAATATAAATTTAAAATAAAATGCCCTGCCTAGCACGTAGAGACCACTAGTTTTCATAAAAGATTAGAAGGTAGTTTTTGTTTTGATGAAGCAACAATCAATCAACAAGCACAATTAATTAAATTGAAAAATCGAGAGAATAAGCAACCCATGTTTTTTTTTGGTAGCGTGAATCTTTAGAATACTTTAAGTAAACATTACCATATATTGTTCCACTTACCTATCATTGTACATATAAAAGAATTTAACGCAAGAAAATGATAATTTTGAATTTAGTGAAGAAATGGAACTTATTTTCTTATGTGTCTTTGATAAGTTATTATGGTAGTACCAAATTGGAATTCTTAGTATGATGCTTGAAATCCCATGTTAGAGAAAAATTAAAATGAGAAAACGAAAAATTAAAACATTCAGTCATAGTTATAAAATAATTGTTTTCTCTAATGAATTCAACCCTTAAATAAATGAGATGATGGTGTAAAGTCCTACCTAAGTTGCATTTATATTATTTGACCATACTTAGACATTTTAGTATTAATAACATTTTAAAATTTTCTTTTTTTAAGTTAAAATTACGAGTGGGGCATATATATATAATCATCAAGACCAATTCAACAACTTGAACTTCAATTTTGGAGAGAAGAACATGAATATCTTGGATCGATAATTTGGGATGCTTTTAATTTCTCCGACTGAAGGTTAAAAAACAATAAAACTAGCTACTATGCAAGAATTAATGTTGACAAGATCAGAGCAACAATATTTTGATCCAAAGAAATGTGATTAATAGAAAGAATGTGACTGATGAATTATATGCATGTCTGATTAACGCAAGCAGAAAACGATGGATCAAGTGGGGGCGTATACACATAAATATGAATCATGCATGCATGCATGCATGCCGCCCCCTGTCTCATCACCATCTCCATCTATATAGAAAATTAAGATCAATGAGTTTGTTTGGTGGAGTTAGATGGATATACGTAAGAGAAAATTTCCAAAAAAAAAAAAACATATATATATTTTTTTTCTTACATGCATTGACTAATTAACGCTTTGTTTGTTGTTTTGCTCTTGTTGTTTTTCTTGTCATTGCATGATGCTCTACGTAAAAAGACCGCATTTTATATATACATATAAAACTTTTTTTTTTTTGAGGAAATATATACATATAAAACTTTAATTTCCCAATAATCCTATATACAGCTGGAGGAAAAGTAAAAAGTGGGATGGAAGGTCTAACTTGTGGAGGTGAATTTAATCTTTGAGTTGATTAGGTGTGGACTGTGGACTTTGAAACTCAGAGAGTCTTTTTCTTATTAATTACTTATAAACAGCAGTCTACGTGCTTCATTTAGTCTGATTCAAAGAATCTGTACTCAACAGTTTCACGGAAATGTACGTCTAAATCTTTCCTTGAAATTTACGTTTTATAACCAAAACTATTCATAGAGCAGTATATGTTTGAATAAAGGGAAATAGAGAAAAGAAGAATAGAGTGTCATTTTCCTATTTAGATAAATAAATAAATTTAAAAAAAAGAAAGAAAAGAACTATTTTTTTTCCTCTTCTTCTTCCCTCCAATTATTTTGGCAGCAGAAAAAGGAAGAAGTAGCTGATCTAACTCTGCTAATGAGAATGCAATTGAGATTTGTAGCCTGCGCCGGATTTTGCACAGGAGATGACCCACTTTAAGCAGCCATGGCAAATCAATAGTCATGTATGTCGAGGTTCCTAGGAGTCATGTTCATATATAAGAAAAGGACAATGATTAATTCATCTTTCATTTTCTTATGAAAAATAATTAGTACATCATCGATTCAACATATTTTTTTACATATTTTTGATTTAGTTATTAAAAATATAATATAAATATAGTCAATTCAACTGATTCTTATATTCTGTGTGTATAATTATATCATTAAATTTATTTGTCTTTAATTTTAAATTAAAAAATAATAATTTTTTAATGAATGTGTCACGCAATGTGTTGAATTGAAGATTGTACCAATCATTATCCATAAAAAAAAAAATGAAAGATGGATCAATCTATAGAAATTTAGAGATTTAGGTTTTGTATAAATTAAAGCACATGTAAGGTTATTAAACATTTATAATTTATACATAGATACAGTGTAAGGGTGTAGGTTAAAAAATTAATGGTTAATTGGTTAGGGATTTTAGTTTTTGTTTTTATTTATTTTGAAAGACAATTATATTTCATCGTTTTATTGATCCCACTTGATTATTATGTATACAATTTGAACTCAAGAGTTTTTATTTTTATTGAAAAAAAAAATTATCATTGTTTTACACATTGTTGGTTTAGGTTAATGCACTACATAAATTACATTTTAACCTTTTTTTTTCACTTCTGAATTTGAATTTAAGATGAAGAGCTTCTTCTTTTTCTTTTTCTTTTTCTTTTCTTTTTGTTTCTTTCTTTCTGTCTTTCTTTCTTTTTTTCTTTTTTTGCTTTTTTTGCTTTTTTCCTTTTTCCTTTTTGTTTGAGATGCACAAAATGTGTTGATCCTGGCCTTCCCCTCCCCACATTCTCCCGTTTTGGATTAAAAGTTTGATGATCCATCCCGTGATCCCAATTCCCAACCCAATAGCAATTTGGGTTGATCTTTTGGGCTTACAGAACCAAACCTAAAGCAAACGACAAACCCAGCTCGTCTTATGTATCTCATTTAATGAGTCATGACATTAACAAGAAGTATATATGGAATCTGGAACGTAATCAAAAGAAGTTGCAACTGAATTCCCAGATGCAGGTAAAAGAAAGGAGTTTTGTCTTGTCTTTGATGGACTGATTTGGGAAGATCTTCCTAAGAATTTATTCCCTTCATTACAAACAATGTCGATGACAAAACATTGATGGTGATTGGTGAAGTGATGTCCCTATGGAGGGGAATGGAGCAGGTAGATTCAATTTTCAATTACACATGTAGAATACAGCCAAGTGTGGTGACCCCAAAGGCGTGGATTCAATTATGCTGGCAGACCCATTTTGTCTGGAAATGTTTATTCAAGTTCCAAAAAGGCAGCTCATAAACACATTAATTATTTGGATTTGAAAACTACCAAAACCACAATCTCAGCATGGCATGTGTATATAACGATTACCTTTAAAAACTTGCTGATTTTCTATCTCTTTGAAATGTCTAATCTAAAATCAACCGTTGCTGAATGTTAAAAACATTCGCTTTGTCCAAAGCAATTAAACAAAAACCTTTGTCTCTAGGAAACCAGGCATGCATGACCAGTTTAGGTACAGAAAACAGGAAAGAATCGTCTATTGCTTCAACTCTCAATAGACTAGAGCCACTCGTGCATTTATATCCAGATCTTAATTGATACATCCTATAAATATTTGATCCCTTAATCTTCTCAAACCTTCACAAGAACAAGGGCTTTCATAGAGATGTTGTTTTTCTTGATATTGTTGTCAAGATCAGTCCATGATGATCATGACGAATGTCAGAAGCTCCTGTCCCCTGAGGTGATCAAGATCCATTCCAGGGCACCACCAAATTACTAACAGTGTGGAGAAAATCACTAATTGTCAGTTGCAATGGATTCACAGTAATTGATTCAGACGTGTATCGGGTTGACGAATCACGAATGGATTCAAGCAAGGTATGCCAAAAATCATGCAATAATCTCGCTAATTATTACTTTGATATAACACACATGCATTTTTTGACGGGTAGAAGCTAAAACTAGTAGAAAGCTGGGATGTTTATGAAGGGGAAGTTTGTGCATCAGAATCGACAAGATCATCAATAAATAAAGGGATTAGCTTTTTTCATGGAAATTCTAATGTGATAGCCTATGCATACAAAGGGTTGCCCGGCAATCAAAATTGTGCTAATTATATGTAAAAAAGATCATATGACCAGAAATCATGCAAAATGGAAGATGAGGCAAAGAAGGTAGTGGCAGAGATGAAGCGAAAAGATGCAATGATTTTTTTTTTTTTTTGATACATCAGAAGATTGACTATGCAATAGAAAATAACTCTTCTTTCCCAAATCTCTCTCTACTATTCAGAATTTGAACTTGAGATTTTTAGTGTAAAGACTGAAGTTCTTAATTATTAGAAGATCTCCTCGTAATGATAAGCAACGATAAGAGGCATTTCTTTCACGATGGCGGTGTTTCTTGTGGTAATACAACCAGGGTTTGATCCTGGGTTTGTCATGGCTCTACTGCTGCTCCTAGATCAAACGTTTTCTTGAGCATTTTCAATTAATTCCTTGTTAGGTGTCCTTTCTTAGATGAATGTCAGTGTCGATTGCCACTATATGGATAACTGAGACTGGGGGAACTGAATGAAATTGTTGATACTATTAAGAAGAGAGGAGCAAAAAACTGAGATTTCTATTGGTTGAACAATTTTCTTCTTCTTCACATTGCAAAGAATTCTCCTGCAGTGTTCTGCAGCTACCTCAAATGTTACAACATGGATTCCTCTTCTCAATTACAACATTCCCCCCTTCCTCCTACAGCTGAAATCCTAAAAAGACCTATCCCATTTTGCCTAAACAAACAATATATACAGATAAAACATGATCTGCCAATAACCTGACAGAAGGCTTGATGTAACAAGAATTTGTTGCGTTAGGAAGATGTATACACTGGAAGAAGAAAAAATCAGTCCAGCTTATCTCTCCCTCTGCTCCAGTCAACTGACGTTAGTTTCCAAAGTTTAAGCTGACTGTTTTGCTGACAGATGCATTAACACGGTTGCTTAACAACTGTAGCAGGAGAATGTCTTGCTTCAAGAATGGACTCTCTAACTGATTTGCCAGGTGATGATCTACTAGATTTTGGGGTAGGTGAAGGCATTGTTCCTTTTCTAACACACGTGGTATGACCGAGTCCCTTTTTGTTCTCAGCTGTGGAGAGTTTAGGCCTCTTCGAGGGCATTATATGTTCCACATCACTTCTCACCAGTTTGACAGATCCTGATACTGAATATGTTGAATACTTTTCCTCAGATTTCTCAATCAATCTTGACTTGCGAGCTTTCATGGTCTTTTGTGGAGTCTTCTTTAGCCATCTTAAAAACCCATTCAGATTTTTTCTCAAGGGATTGGTTGCAATGTCACATAATGTCTGAGCAGCAGCTAGTAGTCTTGGACACCGTGCATCTGTGACAAACAAAAGTGTGTAAGAAATGATTTACAGAAACAATCACCAGTCAAGAAAATATTTAAATTTTATATCTAGCAATTTCCTATGCTATGTAATAAAGTCACAACTATACATTTCATGCTAGAGACATGGCCTTATCAAAGTAATTAGCCAAACCATCTGAAATACAGTCTGCAATAGCTACCTGGTAGAAAAATTAAATAGCTTACCAGAACCAGCAAAGGAAAATTTAGCTGATTTACACTCTTAGACAATAAAACATGTAGCTGGATCTGGGAGGGGCTTAAACGGGGCTACATGATAAATTGAGGAAATTGGGAAACAGAGAGGTGGGGAAAAAACTCCTTCAAAGGAAAGAACATAATTTAATGAAAAGAAAAATCGCTACTGTGCCTCAATGGAGGTAGAGTAGAGGAGTGCAAGTTCCCTAGTTTTTCCAAGGGGGTTAAAATCATTAGATCACTACTTGTAAGAGTAAATCGTACCGTTAACTTGATCCTTTAGTTCAGATCCTGATTCTGCATTTTCAAAAAGGAAAAAAAGAATTCCTTGTTAGCCCAAAAAATAAGGGGCAATGAAATGCATAAATAAAAACATGTATGTAGCATGTTTGTGTCACAAAAAGAGATGATGGGGAGAGAGAGTCATGAACAACATGAAACTACTCCAAAATACTACCTATAGGAACTTGGGAAGCTCTAGAATCAGTTGCAAGAGAAGGTGAACCCCATTCCCCGAAAGGAAGGCCACTGGTGGATGGGAAAATCCTATTATCTAAACCACCAGACTTTGATCTCAAAGGAACCATGCTCTGATCATATGTAAGTGACTCCAAGTCAGTAGAAGAATAAGTTCCACTTCCAGGAGAACTGGCAGCCTTTGCTATTTTTACCCATCTACCTTGGCATGTAGTCCTACTTGTTAGACACTTAACCACATCAGAATTGGTTCTACAGTGTCCATTAGAAGTATGTGACCAGGGAAATGGCGGCAAGCTAGGTCGGCGAGATATTTGCTTGCCTGAACGTAAATCAGAAGTATTTCTTGAAGATGAAGAGGGCTTAGCTGCATCTAGAAGCAATGACTCCAAATCTTTCGGTGGAGGCAACATCAAGTGCTCCAGGACATCTTTAGGCTGACACAATGGGAAATCCAGAAGAGCGGCTCGCATTTCAGGCTTGCCACAAGAATCCAGGATCTTCAGCACAAGATAACAAATACGATTAAATCATTTATTTATCAACATGCAAAAAAGGAAAAACAACAATGGCATGCAATGGACCTTATTGAAGGACTATGAAATCACAACAGATTGCAATAAGGAAAAAAGGAATTCTTGAAGACATAAAAACACGCCCCAACATTCTACGTAACTGATATTGATTTTAACACAAACTAACCTTGTTAGATGATGAAAGATCTGCTGGACAGCAATCTTCTTTCTCACCATTAACAACACGTGCTGCTAAAGTAACGGGGCTTGATGGATAGGTGGGAAATTTCTTGCTTGGAAAGCTATCTATTTCAGAAATATTTTGGTGCTGAACAGGTTTCTGAGGAGGAACAACAGACCATGCCTTTCTAACTGAATCTAGAAAATTTCCATTCATCACTTGTGCTTTCTTTCCCTTGTCTTTGCCAAAACTTGTGCACTCATAAGTGCCATCAAGGAGTTCATTTAATGATACATCATCTACAAGTTTGGTTATATCTTGAACATCTGGCTTTAGGCCATATGCTCCTGAGAATGATGTCAAAACGAGCACAATGAATTAAAACGAATAAAACAGTAATCTGGAGAAGAAAGAAATAGAAATCAATTAAACTTAAGATAATTAGAAATAAATGAACTTACTACATGAATATAAAAAGGAGATCAAACCAACATGCACATCAAAGATGTTACTATACACTCAAAATATTAAATGTGCCACAGACCAGACATATGAACATCATCAAGGAAGATAACCAATGAAGATAGGAAAGGTCATGAAGACCACTGCAAATCAGAACTATTGCTAATGCTATATAGATCAGCTAAAAAATACCAATGATGCCGAC
The DNA here is from genome assembly GCA_020521535.1 of Rubroshorea leprosula. Classification (NCBI taxonomy): domain Eukaryota; kingdom Viridiplantae; phylum Streptophyta; class Magnoliopsida; order Malvales; family Dipterocarpaceae; genus Rubroshorea; species Rubroshorea leprosula. The sequence goes on along the minus strand of BPVZ01000062.1, from coordinate 690,070 downwards.
ATTCATAACGAGAATCAGCAAGCTAAGGCAGTACTATGAAAATGCATAATACACATTACACTATGGATAAAATAATGAACAGTGCTATAAACTCATACCGAAGAAGTTGTTCCCTCCAACACCACTGCCAAAGCTCAAAAAACCAGACTTTAAAGAGAAAATCTCATATTTAGGCTTCATAGACATTTTGCAATTCCTCCTCTCACCTCGCTTGCCCCCAAAGTTGTGCCTTTGTTTTGCCGGTTGAATTTTCTCTATAATGTAATTAAAAAAATGAGAGAACAAATAATCAGTGTGTAATCACTAAGAAGGAGAAAGACTGTGTAAGATGCACACCTAAAAAAATACTACAGAGGCCTTACAGGGCATATGGATTTTTTTCTTTAAAAAAAGAAGAAGAAAGCATAGCAAAACTACCATATTGTCTCATAAAGACTGTCAAAAAGACATTAAATTTGCTAATGATTGGAAATCCGAGGAAGAAAAGGCACAACCTGGAGGGTTGCACTTAGTAGGAGAAGATCCTGACTTATCAGTTACAGATTTTACATCATCAACTCCAGCTGAATTTACAATGTCATCTGGTGGAGCCACCCGTGATCTCTTAGAAGATCCATTACTACATCTAGACACTCTCCTTGCTTTTCGATGTACACTAACAAATTCAGCACCAGGAGCTGAGTGACAACCAGTACCCTTAGAATCATGCTGTTCAGATAATTCCTCACCCTGACAACAGGATTGCTGAACAGCATGCCTACTCAGTTCAGCATCAGCAATCTTATCCTGCAAAGCTGACTCCTCCAGACCATTAACACTGCTAGTCCCATCTGTAAAATCAGATTTCCCTAGCGCATAAGCAATCAGACATCCACATAACAGTTAATCCTTCAATTAAAAAAAATAAAATAAGTCATTTACTGCCTACCCAATGTTTTTTTTTTTAAAAAAAAAAAATCCATTGAATGAATTAGATTTGCCCAAGATTTATTCTCCATTTAATACAATAAAATGAAAAAAAAAAAAGCGCTGGATCGAAACACACTTCAATTTCTAAGTGAACATAACAGAGCAGGAAAAGGGTAGTACGAATTCGACCTTTATGTCTATGGGAGTTGCTACAGCTCTGGATCGAGGTAGTAACAACTGGGTCAGAGTCCTTTGTAACCCTAAGCTTCGAAACATCCACGGGATAGTTAAATCCCACAGCATCCATCATCTCCAAAGACACCCACAAGATACCCTTCACTCGATCGGAACGAAGAGAAACCCAAAAACGCGTCCAGAGAGTAAATCAGAAGATTTGGAACGAAAGATAGCATCACACACTGTAGTAGCGAGAAGCATCCTCTGAAGCATCCTCTGATATCAAGATGAAGACTTAAATCGGTCAACAGAGAAATAAAGGAAGGAGAAATGGAACTTAGAAGGAAAGAATTTGGAAGGAGAGAGGAGGGAGAAGGAGACTTTCATGGCTGCGGTTGGAGACGAAATGGGGGAAATTTCAATTCTAGGGCTAAAAAAGTTGGTGAGAAAGACAAGTATTTATAGTTTTCGGGAAAACGTGAGGTTCGCCGGTCGGCCGGAATATTCCGATGAGGCCGTCCCCACGTAACATCATTTTTTTTCACATCGAAGGTCTTGACGTGGCATTATCAGGTTCCATA
>BPVZ01000062.1:624744-635464 GCA_020521535.1 Rubroshorea leprosula | reverse complement strand
TTTGAAAGAGGGCTGCTGGGGCATTTTTGAAGGATGCTTAAAAATGGAGGACGAATCAATGCAATGCAACGCAATGCAAGAGGAATGGCAATTAAGATAAGAATATTAATGATGGCAAATGACGTTAAAAGAATGTGGGTCGTATCATCTTCTTCTGATTTTTTAATCTCCATGACAAAACTTATCTTGACTTTCCAACGGTACTCTCCACCACCGCTCATGCCATCTCCATTCCAATCCTTTTGATTTAATGACTGAGTTACGTAAAGTGGTAACAAAAATTCCAAAAATAGGTCGATGATCCTGTTTGTATGCTCTTAACTCACAAAGCAACGGTACCAGACTACTAAATTTACCAATTTCTTGTGGAAGACGTGACATCTAAACTTCAATGAACATGTTCAACATGCAATGAGAAAGCATTTTCTCAGTGATATACTGGTCTACAAATAACCACTAAGACTTGAAACCAAGCTGTGCAAGATCATTGATCGAGTCATAGAAACATGAGGTCTGGTAAGGTGGTTTGGAGTCTGTTCTTGTTATGTTTCTTGGCCAGTCACACTGGACTAGCCATGGAAGAGAGTAAGGGCTTAAGCTTCAGGACTAGTTACAACTATAAGGTTGCTCTTGCCAACGCAATCTTGTTCTTAGAAGGGCAACGTTCAGGAAAGTTACCCTCTAGCCAGCGAGTTAAATGGAGAGGAGACTCTGCACTCTCTGATGGCAAACCTGATAAAGTATGTATATGGATTCTATCAATCTAGTAGCTAGGGATAAGAATTTTTTTTTTTTTTTGATAAGCCAAAAATTTATTTCTTGGATACAAGGGGTACCCAAACCCATTTACATTTCAGCAAACATCAGAGTGCTGCCTCTCCTTTACCATATAGCATCTTACAGAATTTTAAAGATCACACCTTCCCCTTTAGTGTCTCGTGTTCAGCATGTCTTTTTAGTGCAGTAGGGATAAGAATTTTGATTCGCATAGGACTACGATAAATTGTCAATGTTTTGTTTTTGACAGGTAAACCTAGTAGGGGGCTACTATGATGCTGGTGATAATGTGAAGTTTGCCTGGCCAATGGCATTCACAGTGACCTTGCTCAGTTGGGCTGCTGTAGAATACAAGCAAGAGATCTCTATGGCTAACCAGCTTGTCTACCTCCAAAATGCAATCAGTTGGGGAACTGATTTCTTATTGCGAGCTAGTACTTCACCCACCACACTTTACACTCAGGTTAATTTTCTGGCAGTTTCTTGTGTATTTGTAAATTTAGTGCCTTCGAAAATTATATAAATATATTTTTTCTAATAAAATCTGCCGTGAAATTTCTCAGGTGGGAGATGGAAATGCTGATCACCAGTGTTGGGAGCGGCCTGAAGACATGGACACTCCTAGAACACTGTACAAGATCACTTCTGCTTCACCAGGCACAGAGGCAGCAGCTGAGGCTGCTGCTGCTCTTTCTGCAGCTTCAATTGTCTTCAAAGGAATTAATTCACACTATTCTGCAAGGCTGCTGGAAAAATCAGAATCAGTATGGGGAAAAAGATATAAGTTCCATTTTTCCAACCAAGCTCTTTATATGTGCATCTATCTAACTCATTATCCTTTACAGCTGTTTGAATTTGCAGACAAGTATAGAGGCTCTTACAAGGATTCTTGCCCTTTCTACTGCTCTTTCTCAGGCTATCAGGTGAAATGGAAATTAGCTCCATGTTAGAAAAATATTTAGAAGGCTTACTCATATTAATAGATGAGCTCATGATATCATCTGGATTTTGGTTGCCAGGATGAATTATTATGGGCTGCAGCTTGGCTTTACCAAGCAACTGGAGATAACAAGTACTTGAATTATGTTTTGAGCAACCAAGGATGGAGTCAGGGAGTTTCAGAATTCAGTTGGGACAACAAATATGCTGGAGCACAGATATTACTGGCCAAGGTATGACCATAAAATTCCATTTACGGTACAATATTGTTTTTTCTACTCTTCAAGTGGAAAAATACTTTTTCACAGGATTTTCATGGTGGAAAGAAGGATTTGGCTAAATTTAAGAGTGATGCAGAGTCATTTGTTTGCGCATTAATGCCAGGGAGCAGCTCTGTACAGATTAAAACAACTCCAGGTTGATCTTTCAGTTCATAACAGAATCACTTTTTTACAAAATATTCACATGATAGAGTTCTTGCTTTGTTTGCGTTTTGCAGGCGGGCTTTTGTATACTAGAGATGCTGCAAATCTTCAATATGTTACAAGCTCTTCCATGTTGCTATTTATCTACTCCAAGACCTTAAAATCAACTAATATTGGTCAGGTCCAATGTGGCTCTGCCCATTTCTCTGACTCTCAAATCAAAGCCTTTGCAAAATCACAGGTGCTTTACTTTCCACCTGTTCTTCCTTAAAGATTACAGAAAATTCAATAATCATGAAGCCTTTCAGGTAGACTACATACTCGGAAACAACCCCATGAAAATGTCATACATGGTGGGATTTGGCAGCAAATACCCTTTGCAATTACACCATAGAGGTGCATCCATACCTGCTATTCGTGAACATCCAGCCAAGGTGAGCTGTGGTGATGGCTACTCAAGCTACTACTCTTCTGGCAAACCAAACCCAAATACACACGTTGGAGCAATTGTTGGAGGACCTGATTCAAACGATCATTTCAATGATGAAAGATCAGACTACTCTCATTCTGAACCTATCACTTATCTTAATGCTGCTTTTGTGGGTGCGGTAGCTCCTTTGCTTGATGCAAGCAAAGACAAGTCTTTGCAGATTCTACTGCACAACAATAAAACTACTCATCTGTTTGACTCTATGTAATATGCTACAAGTAAACGGCAAGCAGTATTGTTGAAATAAAGCCCCCAAAGGAATGTCTCAACTGGTTAAGAACTTGAGACTCCAAGTTAGAGATCTCAATTCGAATCTTAAGACGGTGAGGAGGGATTAACGGAAGTGGAGGGTTATCTCCTCTCCTATGTATAGCCCATCATCTAATGTACCAAAAAAAAAAAGTAGTTTAAATAAAGGCCATCTGTGGATTACAATAGTTTAATTTACAATTTCTTTGCATTTTATATGCAAATTGCAAAGCAAAGAAAGAGATATTAGTTTCAAGCTTACAAAAGCAAGCCTTAGGTCTCTTGATAAGCTTATCCTTTTTTATTGTAACATATTGATGGTTGTCATTCTCAATTACAATTGTGAAGCCATGGCCATCCTTGTTCTAAGAAAGTTTCCAGAAGATCCGAGTTGGTTGTGTTTCCAGTTGTGAAAACAATAGACAAAGCTATACATATTCAACAGAAGATAACAAGCTTAACTACAACTGCCATTTTATAAGACAAACAACTGATGGAAGAGAAAAAAAAAATAAAAAAAATAAAAAATAAAACACAGTTTCTTGAACCAGACACCTGCAATTTAACTGCTAGATAGGAAATTTCCCCAACAAAAGACCCTCCAAATCCTCCAAGCTTTGAACAAATTCATCATTCAATGTTATATCTGGCGAAAATATCTTCTCTCCTTCCAAATCTTCAAGCACTTTCGCCTCTGCTCTCTTTATGCTGTCCTGTTTCCAGAACTGATCCTCTTCAGTTGGTGTCACCAAAGTAGTTGTTAGTGAAAAAACAGAATTTGTTGGCAAACGGGGTTTGCTGATTTCAGGATATTTAGCCATAGAGGGCTTGCTCCGGATGGTTCCAGCTAGGGAGCTCCTGTGAGTTGGCTGGTCATGACTGTGCTCAGCAGTGTAGGTTATGATAAAGATCCGAGGGTCCCAATAACAACGTTCTACTTGCTTTCTTGCCAAACATCCTTTTGAGCTGCTGCACTTGTAATAACTCCTTTTTTTATTTATTTTTTTGTTCAACCAAAATAAGATAGACTAACCATCAATGACACAAAGAGAGAACCATCAATCTGACCATACATAATACTCTATTAGCCAAAAGAGGAGTATGAAGATAGTAAAAAAGGTGACAGTTATGTACCTGGGATAAGGAGATCCCCTAATAAGTTTCTGTCCATATTTACGCCAGGCCCATATATCAGATGAAGGACCATCGGCTCTTACATGTTGCACCACTCTATTCTGCTGATTCTGATTCTTCCTGCAGAAATAATGTAAAACACTCAAAGTCCCAGGATTCTATTTCAAAGCTTAATAGTTCATACATGTATGAACTCACTAACCTTTTTCTTAATTTGGCAGCAACAGTAGATTGATAAGGAGATTGCTGACTTTCCAACTTCTCAGGCTCTTTCACATCATGGGGGACAGAGAGGGAAGTGGTAATGACAGTCTGTGTTGAAAGGCGATTCAAATGTGGATGGTTAGGCCTAGGAAGGTCCTCTAATTCATGTAAAACACTTGTGTTTGTTATAAAAGTTTCAGGGCAATTTAAAAGCTTTTCTTGTTGAATACTCAAAGGATCAAAAACAGATGATGGGTTTTCCAAGGCAAAGATGAAGGCATCATTACTGTACCCTCTAACTACTGCTTGCAAATCCCAGTTCTCCATGTAGAACTCAGTCATCAACAACCGTTTATATAGACTATCAGAAAATGTTGAAGACGTAACAAGGTATGCCTACAGCAGGATGCCCTTGTCTATATATATTGGAAAGATAGAAGGGAAGATATTCCTTAACATCATGCAGCTACTGCTTCATATCCTGAACTTTGGTTTTGCATTTCCATTGTGTTGACTTTTTAAATAGTCATAAAATATCACATACACTTGGTCTTTGCTACCTATTTGTTTAGGTTCTTAATTTGACTCGTTGAAACAATCTCAATAATATCAACAATAAAATAACCATACATAGACACCTACATTGTTAATAGCTTTAAATTTTTCTTAATATCAACTCATTTCCACAGCATAAAATTTTCTAATTTACCCAAAACTCATGAGCAAAAAAAATACACAAAAATATCAACATGCCAGATAGCACATATATAAAACTGTATAGCCTTGTCTTTAATCTATTCAACACCCTCTTCTAATATGGAAGGGCATGAACTCCTCTCCGGGTTGTAGCTTTAGCAGCATGTCCTTCTGTCCTAGAACAAGACAATTCAAAGTCAAGGGAGAGGGAAAAAATGAAATATGAAGAAATAATTCAGCAACTGTCTGCAACGTGCGCGTTTGAAATACCCATTTACATTACATCATACAAGACATCATGTTCCAGAAACTGGGGGTGATGAGTAGATAGATAGCTAAGCTATGGCATGGGGTGATGAATAAATTAAGAACCAATATTGATCACTGCGTGAGAGGAAGGAAACAGAGGGTTAATTTTGGGTTCTTTGGACCACTACCATCAACTTTAATTATCAGTTTTTGTTCCCATTTGCCTATTAAAACATCCTTTTCCTATTGTGCATAGCTGCGGCCATGGCTATAATGGTTTGAGAAGGGGATTAAAAATACAAAGCAAAGTCAAATTGGTATAGGGGGACTGTAACTATATATCAAGCTGGTTGGAAACTAACTTCCTTTTAAGAAACCGAATTCTCATCCCTTGGTTTGCTTTCAACTTGTTAAAGGGTCTGGGACTCAATTGGGATGATAAAAAGATTTTAGACTCAATTGAAATCCCAATATAAGGTTATGGATGAAATTGAACATTTATATCCTTCAATTTTGGACCACGGAAATCAAAAGGGCTTCATGGGCTATGAAGTATTTGACGGGCCTCAAGAGAATAACCCTGTCAAACTACCCATTGGGCCTGACCGCAAGTGACGAATTCCTATGGATTTTGCAAACTCTCTATCCCCGCAAATTGACCAATAAAGCAACCCATTGGGCCTGAGTTCTTACATTATTAATCGTAGATTTGCTGGAAATAAAATCAAGCTATTTTCAGCGTCGACGTATCTGCTCTTTGCAAACCGTCGATGAAGTTCATTCGCCGATCGGCGACTCTGCTATGCCGATATCCTCCCTCGTCGTAAGGTAATTTCCTTTTCTTCGTCGAATCATCACTAATTTGGTCTTTCTCTCTCAGAACGAAGTACTTCTTTCAGGTTCGAGCCAGGATCTAGGTTCGTCGTTTGCAATTTTCTCAAGATCTTAACTCTCCAGATCCGCAGCGATCTCGCACTTATTTCCGTACTCTATACAGGTCATGTGTTCTCATTTCTTCAGTTTTGACGGTTTTAGATTGCCTGTTTTCTTCTTCTTTTTCATTTGAGGCTAAGAATCAAACACTGAAGCTATCAATCATTTCTGTCTGGGGTTTTCGTTAGTCAATCTGTTAAATTTTTTCTGTTTTGATTTGATTACTGAGGAGTTCTATTGACTTGGTTTGTGGATTGACCTTGTTTATGGATGGAGGAATTATATGGAGCCAAGTGGAGAAATGTTAATATTTAACCCCTCCTTTTGTATTCCTTTTGTTTTTATTTTCATTCATCATGAATTGTATGATTATACCTGACATGGATTCTGATTTTTATTTTTTTAAGATTTTGAACTAACAATGTAACTTCACGGACATACACATACTACAACACAGAGTGAGTCAAGTCTCAGCATGCATGGCAGATAATGTCACCATGTGATTACTGGCTAACTAAGATTTAACAATTAGAGTCTCAGCTTGCATGGTAAATAACTTCACTATGTGTTAAACTGGTTAATAACTAAGATTTTAACAATCAGAGTTTGAGAGATTAGGTAACCCCTCAAGGTATCATATTTCTTTATAATAATCTACTGTTATGCACAGTGTGAAATGAAAACTCTATTGTGAGGAGGATGTTTGTAGACAGTAGAAGTGCATATTGTATTCTTTGTTATCGGATCTGAGAAAAGTAGACTACCTGAAGTTTGGTTGTGGAGATCTTTGGTTATGCTTGCTAAATATTTTGAATCCAATGCAGGAAGCAACAGAAGGGAAAAAAGATAGTGAAATCCAGAGTGAAGGATTGAAAATGAGTTCTCAAGTTTTGCAAGCAACTAAGGTGTATCGCAACCTTCTCAGAGCTGTCAAGAAGCACATTGGAAAGGAAGACTACAAGAAGCACTTTAGTGAATACATAACAGAAGAGTTCCGGAAGAACCATGAACTTTCAGACCCTTCATTAGCAAGACAAAAGATCAAGATTGCCAGTGATTACACTTTTCTACTTAACAGCATCCATAATCACAAGGTGCGAGTTTTCTCCATTAGGCTGATTTTGGCTTTACTTAAGTGCTTAACTTGCATGGGTTGAGAGGGAACTGCAGTGGTCAATAAAATATATTTGCATAATGTCCAAGCTATGCCTATGCATCGGAGTTCATATGGGTTGGATGTTTTGAAAGAGGAATTGGAATTGAATTAGTTGTAACTAGTTCAATAACAACTATCAGGGTTGCCTTAACTAGAGTAGAGGAGTGTGATGTAGTTCTACAGTAAGAGGAAATATGTGAATAATAATAATAGCAGGCTATTGATTAAATGCCTGTTTAGCTAAACTTTTCTTGTGGAAGAAACCACTGATTTATGTATCTGATACAATTTTGGTTTTGATGGTTATTGCAGGAACTCTTGTTCTCTTACAACATAGCTGTTGATAGATCAGAAGAAATGAAAAGAATACTTGGAAAATCCGCTGCAAGTGTTGGCCTTCAGCTGCCTGAGCCTTATCAACCATGATGGCCTGTGGTCGTTGTCATCTTCATCCCTTTCCCTTCGGGGGAAATTCTATCTCCTTCATGCTACTATTTTAATTCTTTAATAACCTTGTTAGTGATACATTTTGATTTAGTTCCTTTTTTCTGCCAACCAAACCGATTGAAGCCAATGTTCCACAGTCTTGTAGGGTTTTGTGATTAAAATAAAAGTATTTAATGTCACTTGAACAAGCGGTCTGGCCATGATAGAATTTTACTGATTGTGTTAAAGAAAACTATGAATGGTCTCTCTATTATTAATCTCATGTAATTTTACATCTCGTTTACATTGATTTGATATGAACTAGAAATAAACCCAAAAGCCCCATGTAGGTAGGCAGGCAGGCAGTATAGAGGCCCATTAGTGTGGATTCCAGGTTAGGAAATTGGTTCTGGTCAAGGGAAAACACTAGAAAATCGCCAGAATTTTATACATGTCAAATACACATTCAGGTGGCACTCTCAGAGTTCCTCTCACCATGCCACCTGTCCCCTTCCCACACACCGTATCTTCATGCACCCAAAGCTAAACACTTTTCTGTACAGTTTTCTTCCAAGTCTGTTCTTTCAGTACTCTTTATATCAATTTTATTAAATTAGAACAGCTTCTAAATTATGGGTTCAGAAACTTTCCTTGAAGTAATTCTGGCAATTCTGGTGCCTCCTGTTGGTGTCTTTCTGAGATATGGTTGCGGAGTAAGTTCTATTGGAAATAAATAAATCTTATTATTTTGATTTTCTTAAATTTATCGTTTGGAGTACTTTTGTTGTTAAATTTGTGAGAAATTTTTGTGTTGGGGGTGATGTTATGGATGCAGGTGGAGTTCTGGATAGATCTGTTGCTGACAATTCTGGGTTACATTCCGGGTTTCATATATGCCATTTATGTGTTGGTTGGATGGTAGATAGATGATAGACGTTGACCATTGCTGATTTATATATGTATGTTTGTTGAATAAAACTGTGGAGTGTTCTATGTTTGATGAATTAGTTTTTTTTTTTATTTTAAATTCAGTCATATTATTTAGATTTATTTAATTTAATTCGTCTGTGTGTTTGTTTGTCTGTTTGGTTGATGAGAAAACTGCTAATGGAAATATACAATTTCAATGTATGTTTCGTGTCCTATGGTTTTGATTTTGATAGATGATAGTTGTTGCTATGTTTATGATAGATTTGACAACAGCTAATTGGGGTAAATTTCACTATAGTACACATAATCATGCCTAGTGTTTAAGGGTTTGTGTGCAAGCATGCGGTTCTTTTTTTTTTTTTTTTCCTTTTTGGTGGGTCTGAAAGGCACACAGTCACACATAACAATTAGTTTGTGTATTTTCTGTCTAAACAACTCATAACCACACACAATAATTTGTTTTGTATATATATATTTCTTTCCTGTTTGGTTGATGAGAAACCTGCTGACAGAAAATATATAATTTCTATGTTTTGTGTTGCTTTGATTTTGAAAGAAAATAATGGTTTGAATTTGTTATAGGTTAATGGCAAGTCAAGTAACAGCTGGGTTACCCAGAGTATAGAATGGATTTTTCTTTTGCATTCCTTTTGTATGTGGTCATTGATGCGAGTAAATGCAGCTAAAGCAGCCTTCACTGGAGTTATTAATTATTCATGATCCTTGTACCTTTTTGTTCTTCAAAGAATAAGATTAATCATTAATGAATAGGCTCAACTGAAAATTAGTTTCTTGTTTTGGTTCCTTTTTTGTGCAGTGTGGAAGTAATTGAAATGTTCTTGTGAATTCTCATTCTAGAGAAACAAGTCAAGCAAGGAAGCTCTCTCCTTTATACCTTTTGTTGAGCTTGCAACATGATGAGTGGTTTGGATAGCATGATGATGGTCTCCATCTTATTCATGAACAGTCTTTAGCTGCTTTGAGACACAGGAATGGCAGAATGCTGAAAGCTTGCTCTCTTTCGAAATCGTGCAGGTTTGTATGCAACATCCCAAATTATTCATCTGCCTAAAACCTTTATACCTAGCAATAATTTGATTGTTGATAACATATTTTAAAACTACCACATTCATAATAGGCTGGAATATGTGTTGCAAAAGGCGCCGCCTAGGCTTTGCTTGGCAGGGCTTATGCACTAGGAGGCCCCATGCCGCCTGCCTTGACCTGGGCAGCAGGGCAATACTGTCCTACCCCTTTTTTTGGGGCTTTAAAAAAAAAAAATTTAACCACATTGTTTTGTTTTTTAATTTTTTTAAACAAATAAAGAACAAACTGGTTGGTTGGTTTTAGTGGTCCATAGAAGGCAAAAAACCTTAATGCCGAGCATTTAGGATTTTCTACAACTTCAGTTCTACTTCTTCACTTTAGTTAATTGATTTCAGTTATGTTGATTCTAGATTTCTATTGACTTTTGTTGATTAATTGATTTTAGACTTTTAAATATATGTTTTTCTCCTCAATTTTTGTGAATTTTTAAGATTATTTTTTTTTAAAGGTGATACACAACTTGCCCAGGCGGTCTGGGCACTGCCTAGGCTCTAGGCAGAGGCCTGTCGCCTAGAGGCATGATTGTATCGGGAATTTCATAGAAAAGAAAATTGCAGAAATTAGTTACGTAATTTACACTTAGGATTGGTAGATATTAGCATTGATGTGTAACAAATATATTGATAGCCTTCAGCGTCGTCAGTCTTCACAGACGCAAGCATAACAGACTAGTGTTTGGTGATCATTGATGACCGAACAAACGCATGGGACAATTCTTTAAAGAGTTGGCTTCTATATAACTTATTTAATGCTAAACATAAATTTTAGCTTCACCATTGTTGCCCTCAGTGCAAGTCTACAACTTGAACCTTATCTAAATTCTCAGAGAAAAATAAAGGTGTTACAAATATTAGTGGGTCCTGGAAGTTCATTCTATTTCATCATTAAATCCACTTTGCATAAGTTCTACTCTCATTTCCTCTTATTTTTGTTGACTTTTCCGGGTGCTGACTCCCTATCTTCCTTTTTTTGGTATATTATCCATTTATTGCTCCTCTCTCTCTC
>BPVZ01000062.1:601427-619746 GCA_020521535.1 Rubroshorea leprosula | reverse complement strand
ACCTTTTAATTTACCAAATTAATCACAGAGCATTGGTCGAACATTTCTTGAACGCTGGCATTGTGCTGCACTGCTGCTTCTCCGCCTCTCTTCTCTCTCCATCCCTCTGAATAGATTTCTGGGCGCAGAAACCGGTATTAACATGGGGTCGATGTTCGGTGACTGGCCCTCCTTCGACCCTCACAACTTCAGCCAGCTTCGACCTTCTGATCCCTCCAATCCCTCTGTGAGTATAATTTCAACTTCTTCTCAAAGCCATACCCATGTCCATATCGTTCTTGTTATTATTCATGACAGTAGCAAAAAGCTATCATCTTTTTGGCTTTTGGGTGTGATTTGATAAATATTTTTTCAATTGTCAATCTATCAAGCAATGCCCACATGCAGTTGAATTATCTTGTTGTGGATTTGGATAGAGTAGTGGTGGAAAAAAGGTTACCTTTTTTTGGAGATCTTTTCCCCTCAGGTAATAAGTACACACCCTTTTATGATGTTGTCTGTTTAGCAATTTTTGAGATCTTGGAGAAGTTCAATTGGTAGTTGCTGAAATTCTCTAAGGGAACCTCTTAGTAAGTTTCTGAAATTCAATTGGAAGTTTCAGATTTTGAGTAAATTCTGCTTGTCCTACAATTAATTGTCTGCCACACTGGTCTAGGGAAAGGATTCAGTTAAAGATCTGCTTGGGTTGTAATTGTATAGTTTTAATGTTTGTAGGGGTGATTCATCATTCATTAGAGCCTGTGGGATTTGTGGGAATTGGATTAAACTGGGTGTAATTATAGTTACCTTGCTTAATGCAACATTGAGGTAGATTTTCTGCTCATACAGTTTTCGACCCCAAAAAAGGGTAAAGTTTCTACTCAACAATGACTCCTAGTATCCATGTGCTAAATTGAGAAAGATCTTTAGCCATGTGAGCAGCAGGAACATTAGTTTTGCATTTTTTTTGCTCAGTATAATTTGCTTAGTTTCCTAAAAGTGAGTGGTAACTACGTTTTTGTGCGCTTGAATCTTCCATAAAGGACTCTTGATTTGTAGAAATTAGCATCTAAGTCTGTGCTTTAGAAGCTATCAGGTCTATTGTGTACCTGATTATTTAACTATGGTCAGGAAGGCTGATTTTTTTTTTTTTTTTCTGTTGAGAGGTAGTCCCTCATTTCCTTGTCCATGAATATGTGGATCACGGAATCAAAGAGAAATTGTTTTCACCCTCTTGGTGGTATCTCAAAATAACATGTTTTTGTGTAAAAACCAAAACAACTTTGACATGAAATGTCATGTAGAAATGGATTTTAAAACTCCATCCTTTCCTTTATTTTCTTCATACAGAACCCTTACTTATGATCCATCATCCAAACTCAACTCAACCTTAGGTATTAGAATTCATGCGGCCCTGGACTGACTGAGTTTGTATTGCAACTGTCCCAATTTGAGTGAAAAATGTAGTCTTCAGGTCTGTGAGAAACTGGTTATTTTGCTTGTCTGCTTTATGAGTATGTGAGGTCTCTATAATCTCAGAATTATTAAGCATTTGAGAATTCTTCTGTTTAATATACTCTATTTTTTACTTTTAAATAGAAATTGACACCTGCCACTTATCGTCCTACTCACAACCAAACTGTTCCACCACCTGATCAAGGTAATTACATTTACTTTGTTACTTTCTGGAAACTGGTTTGTTTTTTGGGTAAAGTGAGATATCCTATTAAATTGTCTGATGAATATGGTAACTTTGGCCTCTCAATGCTATTAGATTACCATGTCATACTGATATAACTCTTGATTAGATAATGTTCATCATATGTCTTACTTGGTGATAGTTAAATTGCTTGGTTGACTTACCATGACATTAACCATCAACCAAAAGATGGTGTGATTGATTGGATATCGAAAGAAATTTTTGTTTCACTATGAGCTATTTGGAATGGAAATTTTTACTGTTGGCTCATAGTTCAGTTTTTTGTTTTATCAGTGTTGAAATTGTATGTGATCTAGAGAATCTAGATTGCTTTTGCTAAAAGTAAAAGGAGAGTGTTGATGATTGACATTTTTTGTGTAATCACTCGTTGGCTCTAATAAGCCTAGAAATGTTTTCATCTGGCTTACTTGTAAAACTTTTTGAGCAGTTATTACTACTGAAGCCAAAAACATTCTAATAAGAAATATCTATCAGCATGGTGAGAAGATGGTGAGTAATTCCTCTTTTTTTTACTTGTTATAACAGCAACAGCACATATAAAACAATTTTTTTGCATTCTGTTTTGATTTCTCATTGCTTTTCTCATTGCAGTTGAGACCAAAGAAAGCTGCCTCAGAGAATCTAATACCAGAGCATGGATGCAAGCAACCTAGAGCTTCTCCCTCACACTGAGATTCGGTATCGTTTTCTCCATGTTCATGTAAATATTTTATTTGCCATGGCAAATATGTATTAGAAGCTGAGAAGCAACTAGCTTGCTCTTTGTTGTAAACTGTTTAGCTACACAGGTGATGTACAAATGAGACTCACATCTGGGTAAATCGCAATGAAAGGGGGTATTTGTTTTCCTTGGCATTCATGTGTTGGTATTTTCTTTTGGACTATATGTTATGCCTAGGGTTGAAAACTTGAAATGAACAAGTCCATTACCATTTGCTCATTTTGGCATGCTAGCATATTCTACAAAACAATTTTAGACGCTTAAAGAGAATTTACCATGAAATTCAGCTGTTCAGGCTAAGACATAATCTTCAATGGAACGAGGCACATTCTCAAAAATAAAAATAATAATAAAATTTGTGTAAATCTTCTCTTTAGAGAAATAAGAAATTATTTTATAATTTAGACTAAATTAAATTATATAACTGTTATCCTTAAATTTAAATTAAGGGGGCTCCTGACTTAATATTGGCCCTCCTCTCCCGTCCAAAACCGGGGACCCTTAAAAAAAATGCCAAAAATTAAAATAAAAATGAAAAATGAAAAACACACACACCTATTAGGAAGAAGTCATTATTAGCGTGAAAAATTAAATAACCTAAACCAACCGCAGCTTCCACAACTAAACCTAAACCTAAAGAGGCAGCCAGTTGGAGAAACTTCCCATACTATTTTTCAGAAAAAAAATGTTTCTTACTAACTTCTCATGTCAATTTTTTTACAATTTTTTTATGTCAATTTGTTTATTAAATATAAAAAAATAATAAAACAACAAAATTAACTAAAATTATTAACTTTTCCAATGATATTTTTTAATTTTTATACAATATTTTTCAATAATTTTTTTAATTAAAAAAAAAACAAGAAAGTTACCCCCAAACTAAACATGCCCTGCACAAAAAAAATGCGATGGAGGACCGCATCGCAATAAAGTCACCCTTAGGCCTTAGCTAAACATGCCCTAAACATGCTGCGTGAGGGTGGTCCTCCTGACCGCAGCGAGGATTTATCATTCCTTTTTTTTTTTCTTTCATGGGAAGGATTATCATTTACTCATCACCTATTTCCTGGTTTAATTAATGAGATTTCATATACAAAGAGAATATATTCTCTAAACTGAATTCATCGCTGGAGACAGATGGAATCCTTTGTATGCAGAACATATTCAACGCTCATGGCCACTCACTCGTTCATTTCTCCAATCCATACAAAAATTCCTCTTTCCAAATTCACAAACAAACCAGTTTGTTTGCCTCTCATAAATTCTCCTGCTTCAATTGTCATACATAAACCCTCATCGTTTTCCATCCGAGCCACCCTCTCTCCTGGCTCTGCTACTTCAATCCAAGTAGATGAACCCACAATCTCCAGCAAAACGTCCAAAGCTCTGCCCTTTCGTGTGGGACATGGTTTCGACCTTCATCGGTTGGAGCCTGGTTACCCTTTGATCATTGGTGGGATTGATATTCCTCATGACAGAGGCTGTGAGGCTCACTCTGATGGTGATTTCTCTCGACCCTTTGGTCTATTTAGTTCATTCTTTATCTAAATTTTAGGACTTGATTGCTCCTTTGCTTTTTTGTTGTTAGTGTAAAGTTCTTTTGGCAATTAATTGAAATAGAATTCATGGGTTTGATTGATTGAATTCTGAGGATTTGATGGTATTGTTGTTGCAGGGGATGTATTGCTTCATTGTGTAGTTGATGCAATATTGGGTGCTTTGGGGCTTCCTGATATTGGACAGATATTCCCTGATTCTGACCCCAAGTGGAAAGGGGCTCCGTCTTCAGTTTTCATCAAAGAAGCTGTAAGTTTTTGTCCCATGTACTTTTTTGAGAAATACTGCTACGACCTGAATTGTGAGAGGAAAAGAGAGTAATATTAATAATAATATCTTTAGCATAAAAAAAAAAACGTGATAAAAGTAATTTCTAAAGATGATATTGCTGAAAAATTCATTTGTTATTTGAGGTGCACCGCATAAATCCTACATTACGCTAGATCAAAAAAAAAAAAAAAAAGAAAAAAAAAAGAAAAAAAAGAAGAGAAGTCTTACATTGCATGCTTCACCTATGAGTTCTTTGGTGGATTATTCATTTTACTCATGGATAAAAATCCTTTGTCAACGTGAAATTGCGTAAATGGTGCATCTGTTGGATAGAAACATGTGGGCCAAGGCTTAAAAGTTAAAATGGCTATGAATATATGTAAATATTGTAGTAGCATATTTGATTTGATGCCAGAAAGATATATATGCTCTATTTCTTATCAATTCAGATCTTGGAAATCATTAATAAGATTGTTATTTCAGATGAGAAAACGTATCAGTATTCTAGTAATAATCTAGAGATAAACGTATCAGTATTCTAGTAATAATCTTGAGATGCATCAAAATAAAGGCAAACCTTTCTAGTAGGTATAGGTATTTTATCCAGAATCCATATTCCATATGTTAACCCCTCCCCTGATGCCAGTTTTGTTGGTATTGTTCTTCCTTCATCATGTTATGCACACCGGTTCATCCCTGACTCTGCTCAAGTTAGTTGTTTTAAGCTATCGTTTTCAAATATTAAATATGGTTTTGAATCATATTCTACAAGTATGGGAAGGTGTACCATCATGTATCTCATTTAATCTGTTTAAGATTTTACAAATTAGTTGTGTGGTTATTTACTGCAATTTGGTTCATTTCAGGTAAGACTAATGCATGAGGCAGGTTATGAGATTGGAAACTTGGATGCCACCTTAATTCTTCAAAGACCAAAACTCAGCCCTCACAAAGAAGCTATCAGGGCCAACTTGTCTGTGCTGCTGGGAGCTGACCCCTCCATTGTAAATCTCAAGGCAAAGACTCACGAGAAGGTCGACAGCCTCGGAGAAAATCGAAGCATTGCAGCTCACACAGTAATCCTCTTGATGAGAAAGTAATAACTTCACCTTGGATGAGATGATTCTCTTGGCATGTTCCACATTTTAAGCAATTGTTTAGATTGGAATATCAAAATTGAAATTGAGTTCCGGCTGCCAATTGCTTCCAAATTGATCTCCGAGTGTCAAGGAGTTGAATCAAGATTAAAAATATATATGTTCTACCAATATTCAAATAAAGTGCAAAGTGCAAACCAGATTTCTTACTTTCCTGTTAATTTCCTTCTGCAACATTGGACTGGGACTGGTCTGCCTTCACGTTTTTAAATGTATGCAATTCGTCCTTTGTTCTTTGAACCTGAACCATTCCGAGCTTCCCATATAATATAACCATGAGGTAAATGATTATCATGCATTCTTGAAATTATTTTCTTTTTAGCATTGTTGTCCATTATTTTTTTTTTTGAACATTTTGACACGAGGTGGGTTCGAAACCCGCCCAGGAGAAAGGGGAATGCACCTAACAAGCTGACTAATGCCAGTGGACCTCTAGGCCAGGTGCCCCTGTTGTTCATTATTGACAACGTGATAGACAGAAAATTTAATACAACAATGTTTCACTCGTTTAGATTACAAAATTATTGGGATTACAGATGTGCTTGGGATTTCGTTGACCATTTTCCAAGCTGCTCAATGGGATATCATTATTTACGTACTTATCTTATCTTCCTATCTAATTATATTATAAAAGCTATTTAATTTTCAATAAATTTGAAATATATATTTAGTGATCTTTAAAAATTTTCAATAAATTTTTAAATAAATAATAAAAAATACTTCACTAGTCTTTTAAAATTGTTAATAAATATTAAATAGATACCTAATAAATTTTTTTGAAATCTTTAACAAATACTAAGTAAGCACTCAATAAAATTTTTAAAATTCAAACTCAATTATATTTTCAATAATAATATTTCCTTTTAATGCAATTCTACTTCAATCTAACCTCAACTATTTTAATTATATTTTAATATGAACTCAATTATATTTTTAATAATAATTTTTATACGAATTTTCAATATTATATTTTTAATAATAAAGAACAAACACAACCCAATAGAAATTCTAATCATAGTACAATCTTACTATATTATATGAAAATTACTAAAATTTTTAATAAATTTTGAATAAATACTCAATAAACCTTTAAAAGTCTTTAATAAATACTAAATAAATACTTCATAATCATTTTAAAATTTTCAATAAATACTAAATAAATAGTTCATAAAAAAATTAATTATATAACAATATATTGTATTATAAATTTATAATACCATATATAACTATAGCATTTTCATTAGAAATTTAATTCGTTGATATGTAATATTGCAAGATAAAAATTGTTTGCGAATCATTGTTTAGTTTGGGACTGCAATCTGCTAACTGAAATGAAGTTTGACCTTTGGGATCAATCATCAGTGAAAAAAAGGACCTCACATTCCAAATACATGCAATGCATAACTAAAGTACTTTTTGTCGATGCAGGCCTAATATATAGAAAAAGGTAAATGGATCTTTTATATTTGGCTATTGGGACGCGGACTTGAAGCATGCATTCATACATACATACATATCACATGGTAATTATTTGGTCAAGAAAATGTTGTGTTGGGTATGACTGATCAGAACGTACCCCACATGCTGACATTATTATGTAATTTGGGAAGAAGGAATTTTTATCACAGTATCTTCTGAATTTAGTCAGGAATCTAAGCCCTTCAATGTCAACATACGAGGAAGCGATGTTTATCTCAACGCGGAAGCCCATTTACCCTATATAAATACTCACCATGCTTGAACGAAACCCACAGCTTTCATTTGCATCTCAAGCCCACCACCGTCCTTAAAGCTTCAACCTTCCTCTTCTTATAGCTGTTCTTCATATATTCCTCCAAAGTTACAATTTGCTTCTTAATTTTTCAAGCACAAAAGCGAGAAAATATGGCTGCCCAGTTTAGAGATCAAGACCAGCTGCTGTCTAAAATGGCTACAGGTAATGGCCATGGTGAAGATTCTCCTTATTTTGATGGGTGGAAGGCGTATGATAAGGATCCATACCATCCCACCAAGAGACCTAATGGAGTTATACAGATGGGTCTCGCAGAAAATCAGGTAAAGATGGCAGCTTTAATTTTATGTAATTTAAAGCAAGGGTTTATAGAGAGCACAAGACTAACGAACTTTATTCGTTGAATGCAGCTTTGTTTTGATTTGATTCAAGAGTGGCTCATGAAAAACCCAGAAGCCTCCATTTGCACACCAGATGGGGTAGAGAATTTCAATGGTAGAGCCCTCTTTCAGGATTACCATGGGTTGCCAGAGTTCAGAGAGGTTTGGCACTTAGAAATTAATTAAAACCCTTAAAATGTTTCTGTTTTTACCAACAATTTGATTCATCTTGAATATCCTAAATACATAAAAAGGATCATTTTGACTATCCCACAGGCTATTGCAAAATTTATGGGAAAAGTGAGAGGGGGTAGGGTAAAATTTAACCCTGACCGCATTGTCATGAGTGGTGGAGCAACAGGAGCTAGTGAGACGATGGCCTTCTGCTTGGCAGAGCCCGGTGATGCATTCTTGGTTCCTACTCCTTATTATGCAGGGTATGCATCACTTTCCTATACTGTACGTCTTAATTAGTTTTAAACTATATAGTTAAGGTTTCAATGAGAAGGACACTTACAGAAGATGATATTGAGCTTAACTTTGAACTGATCTTGCCCTTTTGGTTTTCACTTCATCAGCTTTTTCCTATATTAGGCATATTATAGTGACCACCCTTGACCTTGGCGGTTTTGGCCCCCACAACTACCCAAATAAAGAAAGGGAAGAAGAAATGACATGGACAACACTAGTAGTAATAAATAAATCTATTTATTTATTTTTTATGAAAAATAAATCTACTAATTAATAGGTGTTAATTTGGTCAAAATTATGTTGGATACATACTCATCACTATCTTTAAAATTATTGAATCAAAATCTTAATTAAGTTTTCGATTTTTTTTTTGGATATGTGCAATCACTACTATGTTGGATATGTATTCGCTACTATCTTCACAATATTCAAAAATAATGATTGAAATTAAACACTATTCTAAAGATCGTAAAGTTCACGTGTCTCAAAAACCTAATATAAAAACTCACCCTCATCCACAAATTCTTGATATATAGTTTGGTATAATTTAAACTAAAAAATAATTTTTCGTTAAGTTTATTAACACAATAACCAAAAACATAATTAGAATGATTAGGGACTTAAATAGCATTTAGTTCTGGTTCTTAATTCATCATTATTTAAGATTTAGTATTTCATTTTACAGATATGATAGAGACTTGAGATGGAGAACGGGAGTCCAACTTGTTCATGTTGTATGTGAGAGTTGCAACAATTTCAAGATCACCAAAAGTGCTTTGGAAGCTGCTTATGAAAATGCAAAGGAAGATAATATCAGAGTGAAGGGCTTGCTGATAACCAATCCATCAAATCCGTTGGGTAATATCTTGGACAGAGAGACACTGAAAGGGATAGTAAGCTTCATAAATGAAAAAAACATCCACCTAGTTTGTGATGAGATTTATGCTGCCACTGTATCCACAAATCAGCCTAATTTTATCAGTGTCTCGGAGGTTATAGAGGAAGACATCGAATGCAATCGTGATCTCATCCACATTATTTATAGTCTTTCAAAGGACATGGGGTTCCCTGGCTTCAGAGTGGGAATTGTCTACTCCTACAATGATGCTGTGGTTAATTGTGCCCGGAAGATGTCCAGCTTCGGACTGGTATCAACTCAGACCCAGCATTTAATTGCATCCATGTTATCTGATGATGAGTTTGTTGATAGGTTCCTTGCAAAAAGCAAAGAGCGAATAGAAACAAGACGTAAGGTCTTCATTCAAGGACTTGCACGGGCAGGAATCAGTTGTTTGGATGGCAATGCTGGCCTGTTTGTATGGATGGATTTGCGTATCCTCCTCAAAGATCGGTCATTTGAAGCTGAAATGGAGCTATGGAAAGTGATAATCAATGAAGTTAAGCTCAATGTTTCCCCCGGTTCTTCTTTTCATTGCTTGGAGCCAGGTTGGTTCAGGGTTTGCTTTGCCAACATGGATCACAACACCATGGAAGTTGCCTTATCAAGAATTAAAACCTTTATGCATCAGATCAAGGATCAGAATAGGGAGGTCAAGGAGCTTGCGAAGAAAACATGCAGGCAAAACAGCCTTAAACTCAGCTTATCTCGAAGAAGGGTGGACGATTTCTTGATGTCACAAATCAGTATGTCCCCTCACTCTCCTATACCTCAATCACCTCTTGTTCCAGCTAGGACTTAGCTTGAGCAGTCCATTGGCAGCGTTAGTTAATTATTGGTAACTAATAGAAGTTTATGCATTCCATCCCACAGAGACAACTCTGGGTTCATGCATCACTATCCATTTGCTTCATTTATTGTACTACTTTTGCCTTTCTTCACAAGCAAAATGCTAGTCGTGAAAGTTTATTTCCTTTCTTCGAAGTGTATTTCTTTTATTAGCCTAATGAAATAATATATGTGTCCATTTTCTTCAGCTGTTGTACAAG
The DNA here is from genome assembly GCA_020521535.1 of Rubroshorea leprosula. NCBI lineage: Eukaryota > Viridiplantae > Streptophyta > Magnoliopsida > Malvales > Dipterocarpaceae > Rubroshorea > Rubroshorea leprosula. The sequence goes on along the minus strand of BPVZ01000062.1, from coordinate 609,812 downwards.
GGCTATTCCAATCCAATCAAAATGTCAAACAAAACAACCACATTAGGGTTCAAAAGTACAACTAAAACACCGGACAAATGCACAACTAAGACATGGCAATGACTAATCAAGCATTATCAAACCCTCTATTCCATCACCACATTCAGACATGTCCTTTCTTCGAAGTGTATAATATGAATATAAATGAAGGATTTATGCAGCTAGAGTCCTAAATTTGCAAATTAATGTTGAATCTTAGAACTGTGTTTCGTAAGAGCCTCAAAATACAGAACTGTAGAAACCCCCATGTTATCCCCTACAGTTTCATCTGTTTGTCCTTTTATTCATTTCTTACGTTGCATACACAACTATAATTATAGCAAGTTTGAGATCATCTCTGATCACCTAATGATAGGAACGATGATTAGATTGGTAGCCAGTGGATTAATTTTTTATTCTTGTTGTTGTCATGAACTTCCTGGCATTTAACAAATAACATGTCATTTTCTTTTACATACACCATCAAAAGGGATAGCATGGTGCATGAATTCAGATTATATAATACTATAACAACGGATGATTAGTTAGATTTCTGGTGGCCAAATCCTATGAGAAGACATCTTGTGATATCTATATTCTGGAGAGGTTAGATTCTGATTCAAAGGTAAAGCACGGCTCTGCCTCTAACAAATTTTCCTCCTGTGTTGATTTATACTGACATTTCCACTGAAAAGTAAGAACAAGAACTCAAAATAGAGGCAGTCAGGTTTAGGTTGATTTGAGAAGGAACATGTCATCGGTTTTGATTTCCTCAGTCATTTTCAGACTCTGTAGAATACAGGAGAGGAAGGAATCTCTTACAACTTTGAAGAAGTCATGAAACAATATTGAATGATCTTTTCTTGAGGGAAATTACAACTAACCATGGCACACACAATGCTCTCCAATCAATCTGATCCTTATTTCCATTGGGAACTTGCGGAGTGATGTCTAAAAATAATCACATAAAAATGGTAGGAAAATGCATTAACAAGTGGGTTAGTTAGTTGATTCCTCCTGAATAATCACGCTAAAAAAAAAAACTGGTTATCCAAATAGAAAAAACTAGCCAGCATCATCATTATCATCCTTCTTTGAACCTGGAGATAAAATGTTCAGTATTTGTGTGCACTACAAACTTTCTGATTTGGGAATCATAGCATTATATAACCATTACCATAGTGTTTTTGAAACCTGAATTTATTTAATTAGTTTCTCTGTACTCTATGCAGAACTTCATTGGAGTCTAAACCACACCAATTACAATCATCAATCCCAGTATATATGATCATAGTCTACACTACAAGGAAGAAATGAAATACCTTTTTCTGGGTTTACTTTATGTCCAATATGCTTTAACAACAGCTGATTACATACCAAATCCCTAATTTAGCAAATGGTACAGGCATTTGGGTTCTCCTCTGCACTCATCACATGGTAATATTTAGTGTAGTGAGGATTGTAGTTCTTGTAGGCATTAACAAGATCTTGTATCTGTTGGTTTTGATCTTTTTCTTTCTTCTTGTCATCCTCCTTCTTGGCCTCGTCTTTCTTTTTATCATCCTTTTTCTCTTCTTTTGCAGGTCCTACTGTCTCAATCTGTGTGGACCATTGTTTTCTTAACTTGCTCACCACTTCAACAGGGTCTATGTCTCCGGTCACCGTTAATTTCTTCTCCTTCATGTTCATAGCTATAGAATCGACACCTACAAAGAAATTGAATCAAAGTTATTACATAAAAACAAATAAATAAATCAATAAAAAGAAGAAGAACCTGATAGACAAGAAACTGCTTTCATGGCCTTCTGTTTTCCTTTGTCATCATGTAAATCCAATTTCAGGACAACTTTCTGAAACAAAAGAAAACAACAGTAAAAGACATATCTATGTCCCATACAAGGAAAACATTCCTGTCCATGACTAAGCCCGCAACAGACCCCAGAAAAGAAACTATCTTCTTTCAGTGTCTACACAGTAACTGGTATGATTATCAGCATAGAATCTTCAAGGACAAGTGAAAAACCAACATCATAGCAATCATCAGGATATGACCAAAGCAAGAATCGAAGAAAGAAACCCACATCAGGGATTGATTATTATATATATTCATGATAAGCAGAAAGAAAACCAATAAATTTAGATGTTTCAAGAACACCAATAATTAAAGATAATAAAAAACCAAAGAAAATGATAGGAGAAAAGCTGAGGATGATTCATTTTTTAGAATAAGATTAAGGGAAGAAGCTCCTCACCTTCATTTTTGTGGCTCTGACCAGGGATTGAAGAGAATTAATGTAATAACCACTCAACACGAAATCTGATGAGAGAGAATGCGTGTTGAAGGGAATATAAATGTATACAGATACACAAGGAAGAAAGAAAAGTCTCTATTCTGTTAACTTTTCCTTGTTATGCTAGGTCGAAGGTCAACCAACCCAATTAGTAAATTAATTACCTGAATATGATGTTTGTCTTCCCCTTCCTACCATTCTTCTTCATGCTGATTACAAATCCATTTGATGTATCCATAATCTTTTTAAAATTTTACAATAGTAATAAAAATAAACAATTATTGCTATAAACTAAATGAAGGTGGTTTTATTTAATTAAAATTAAATAGAAACGAGTTAAACAGATAAGTATGAAAGAAATAGATGGGATGATGGTTTTCTCCAACAACGGACCAATCATTCAATGGCGTAGTAGCTAAGAACAAGTCTAATTTCTCCTCCTTGTTTACGATTCATCTTTTTCTGCAGTCGCTTACATCGAACCTTCCTGAAAACCATTGCTTTGTCTTCTTGTACCATGTGGGCAGATGAGTCCATACATGGGGCTGTACTTCTGAAAGGCAGTTGGAAGCCAAGGTACAATCTTAAAATGATAGCAAGAACCATGACTTGGGTTTAGATATTCGGAAGCTGATAATAATTCAATGGCTGTTTGGATGTCTCTTTCACTTTTCATTTTTCATTTTTTTTTTTTTATAATAATCGCACAAATCTTATATTATGTGATTCCCAATTTAAATTAAGACAGAAAGACACAATTCTACCAGAATCCTTTTACAGAAATAAAGAGCTAGGTTAATAGGACAACAAACTTATTTCATGATCTTTAATGATTCCCTGGTTGAACCAGATATGGTTCATTTCTGAAGGGGCTCACCTGTTATTGTTTGGGAAGCATCATCTTGCACTAAGAGCCTCGCTCTGGTGGCCACTTTCCACATGTTGCGAGTCAGAAAAGACACAGAGCAGATGTATCGTTTTGTTAATTTACTCAACAGAAAGTGATATTAAATTGGCATAAAATAATGGCAATAATCAAATGTTCAACTAAAAGACTAATCAAGTGTGGTACAAAAAGACAAAGTGGATGATTCAATTATTACAAGATTTAGATGCCTTAATGCTCCCAAAAGAACTCTTATCCCTCCATGCTGCTTTATTGTACAGGAAAATTATTGCATAGCATGGGAAAAGTCTGAAGACTGGAAATTTTCAGTTCAGGATTATTGAAAATCTGTGCATGGAGCTGTTTTCTTGTGTACTGATTGGGGAATTTTCGTTTTGCCTGCACGTCCAACTAAACTGCCTGCTTAACCTGTAGCGCGGCTTTGGCAATTTCTAATGCCTCCTCAACTGAAGATGCCTTCTGTAGCTTCGTTTTGTCAATGGAAGGTTGGCTTCTTGCCAGTGCAGGGAGAAGTTGAAATTCCTGTAACATTTACAAACTACCGTGAGTTTTTTTAGTCTAGTAAGCAAAGTGTAGGATAAAACAGCAGAAAGTATGCAGGAAACGTGAGGGAAAGCTAAAAAAAAATCAATAACTCCACTTGTTGGGGAGGCTCCGGCAATTTCTAATGCCTTCTTATATTCTCATGATACCCCATCAATAACCCAGGAACAGCAGGCAGTGCATCAAACCCATTTTTTAACCTATTAATCAACCTAAAACATAGTTCTTGATCAGGATTATTTTTTCCATCTCTAAGTATTAGTTGTATGTTGTACACATCGTGTAAGTATGAATATCTCCAAGTCTCTTCCTAATGCTTTCAGCATCCTTCAAATATATCTCAGCCTTCTGTCAGAGACACCTAATATTTTCACATTCTTCACATCAGCAAATCCGATTACTGATCAACAATGCCTTCTATCTCTTATTCTCTTCTTACACAGTTATATCACACAGTCAAAAACAAACAGGGTAACAAAATTTTGGAAAGATCAGGTACCTCAGCACTTCCACTTTCAAGAAGAACTCCTTTCAATTTTCCTGCGAGTAGCAACAAGAACAATTAATCCCTTTCTTTTTTCTAACAAAAAGGAAAATAGAAGGAGAGAGAAGGGGGAGTGCTTCTTAAAAGTTCAATTACCAGAATCTATCCAGAAAGTAGCAATTTTTGGATCAAAATTCCCTATCTCAACCGTCTCTCCAACTGCCCAAAGGATTATCATTGTCAATACTACACTCAAAAAAAAAAAAAAAAAACGTGAATAAGTACAATTCTTGTGTGAGAGATCCTACCATTGTCCCCAAAAAATTGCCACCACACTTTCCTGGGACTCCCTTCATACTCAAAAACCCTTGAGTAAAAATATGGCAGATAATCATACCTGGAGATTAACTAGTTAAGCAATAGTCAACAAGGATGTTTCAGAAAGGAAGATAAACATTCAAAGTATCTAAAGACCTAGAAATTATGCCATTATTGAAGAGACAATATAGACACCAACGTACGTGTGAGTCTGTGCACTTAGTAATGCCTTAACACAATGCTGTGCAGATCGACGAGCATGATCTACATGTTCAACTCGTGCTATGCGGTCATATATCTGTTCACAATAAAATGCATCTACTATTAGATTATGGAAGGATGACTTGTTCTTGATTTGATAAAAGTATATACCTTCAATGGAAATGCTGCTACATCTCCAATTGCAAAAATTCCAGGTATATTAGTGCGGAACAGACCATCAACCTGACTCATGTACAGTCATTATATCTCTATATATCCCAAACTCTTAAGAGTCAATAGAGTTAAAAATCTAATTTTGTAACTTAGCAACAGAGAAATTATTGACAATGCTCACCTGTATGCCACCAACAGTAGTATTTAATCCCACATGTTCAAAAGGACTAACAGCTGGCTTTGCTCCAATGCCAACAACTACCTGGACAAAAGGGAAATATCAGGGAAGTGGCTGGATTTGTCCATTTTGTTAATCCTCTGGCCTCTATCTTGTTAGGAAATGCCAAACAAAGTTATAATTGGAGCAAAAGGTTACCGTGTCTGCTTCTATGGTGGATCCATCTTCAAGTTTAAGAGCAGCTACATGTCCATCAGGACCAGCTTCTAAGTTTTTGATTGATACACCCTGATTGAAAGAAAATCAAAATTCTGAGTACAAATGAACATTATTCTGGTGTCTACTAGCTACACAAACACACAGTTTTGTGTAAACAGGATCTGCAGTTTGCCAGATAGCAGGCAGGCAGGCAGGCAGGCAGGCAGGAGAGAGAGAGAGAGTGTGTGAATGTGTTTGATAGAGCGACAGAAGTGAGGGGGAAAGTACCGTTAAAAATTTGACACCATTCTCTTTGTAAAGTTCTTCATACCTCCTAGCCAGGGATGGAGTGAATAATCTTTGCAAAAGATGATTTTCTGGAAAAATGATCTATATTTGGAATAAAAGGAATATGAATTAGATCTTAAACAATGATTGAACTATCCTCATTTACCAGAAGATAAAAAATAAAATGGACTCATACCGTTGTATCAAGTTTCCAACCCACTGCTGCTGCAGCAACCTCCATCCCAATATAACCACCACCAATGACAACAACTTTCTTTGCCTTCTCCTAAATAATTAAAAGGAAATTTTCTATTAGAAGTTTAGAACAACAAATGTTGGTCTACAAACCACTTCATTAAGCATCCTTAAAGTAATACCATACTGGTGTATTTATTGTGGCCTGTATAATTGATTTTTCTTAAGGAATAATTCAACCAACTTGTCAAAACAATCAATCAGAACTAGCTTTTACTCAGGCAGAGCGCAAAGTTTAAACTTATGCGTGCATAATACTTAAAATTCTCTTCAGCTGAATTTTAAAAGAGGAGAAGAAAATGTAATAGCTTAATGGGAGGCTCCAAAGTAACAATGTAAAGAGATTTTAAAATAAAAACTATGAACAGAGAAATTAAAACTACCAGAGATGAGATTAGGGAGTCAGCATCTGCAATGTCCCGGATATAGTGGACACCTGGTAGGTTTCCTCCAATTTTTTCAGGAAATCTGAACCAAAATAGTTTAAAACATCAGTTTTCTTTTCTAAATTCTTTCACCAATCACCATTTTATGTCTACAGTCTATAAGCATTAAGTAGACAATCATATTATTAATAGGCAAATTAAGCAGACTGACAGGAATACCTTGAGGTTGTGCATCCTGTAGCAACTATAAGAGATCCATACTTCAGCAGTTTGCCAGAATTTGTGGTTAGAGTTTGCTTTTCAATATCAATACTTGTTACAGGATCCTCATAAATCATCTAAACAATGAAGAATGCAGAGAAGCTCAGAAAAACATTTCATAAATGATCAGCAACCATTCATTATTAGAGCCTTAAACTAGAGTGACCTTCACCAACTTCTACGCATGCAAGATCACTCGGCGTCAATTAAAAAGGAGCGCACAATGGTACCTCGATCCCCTTCTCCTTATACCAATCAGGAGTTTGCCTCTCACCACCAGAACCAACACAAGTATGAAAACCCTTCACGAATTTGAAACCAGAACAAAATATATCAGGACAAAAAAACAAATTACATATAGGAAGCTTGAATATAAGAAGCTTAGTAAATAAAAAGTCTCTACCATCAACAACCTAAAATTTACAACAAATTCCAACTCAAAATCGCATAATCCAAGACAAAAGAGAATAGTGCAGATGACTTTAACTAGCAGGCACAATCTCATAAATGCAATGATATCCAGAAAAATCTACCTCATTTGCAAACAGCAAGTAGCATATTGTTAATATAGAAAGAACAAATATAGCAACATAAAGATGAGATTTACAGGTAAGCGAGCTGGCTTCTTGTCCAGAGGAAACAGATATGCCTTTGTCAAAGCAGGTCTTTCATATGGCGCATGTGGCTGCAGAGAGGAACACAAACACCATAAAACAGTGAAACTTCTTCAATTCAAAAGCACCAGTAAAGAAAGAACCAAATATCAGTCGAAAATGCCAAAAATATATCCATAGAGTCACCTCTTTCGTCACAATACAGAGCCTGCCATCAGCCATACCATGTTCGACGAAACTCCTCGCTGCATATCCCGCGGCATTGCCTCCTCCAACAATCACATACCTACCAGAGAAATAATGAATCAACAAGTCAAATTCAACTAAATTAAGCAAACATCAAACACTGATTCTCACAAACCAAAACTTACTCTCGATTGTCGTTGTCAAAAGAAGCGGACGCACTGACAAACCGTCTGCGGAAGCTCGTGAATCCGAATGAAGTGGAGGCGGTGGGCGGAGACAGAAAAGAGGATTGACGGCACCCGAGGGAGAGGCCGTGGTTGAGATGGAGCGAGTTGGATAAGGTCGCCATTGCTCTCAAAACTGTAAAAACGAGAGAAACAAAGAGGGAAAATCAAAGGAACAGATTGGGGATGAAATGAATCGAGGTGATGAGGAGAAATCAGGAGCTGCTTCTGGTCTGTGCTTAGGAGAAGAAGGGAAGGAGAGAACTGACCTTGTGACATTTTAATTGAATAAATTATTGAGGAGAGATTCTGGCTCTAAAAGAAAGCCAAGGGTCGTTAACTTAAAACGACTCTAGCGTCTGCAGCGTGCAGGGAAGAGTTTCGCCATTCGAGGAACTTGGCCGAGAAAAGGGCAAAATAATTATGTTAATTTTATTTTTTTTATTTAAAAATATTAATTTTGTTAATTTTAAAGTAATGATGTTAGTTTTAAATTTTTTTAATGGTATTAATTTTTAATTTTTATTTAAAAATTAATTAGATGATAATAATAATATAATAAAAAAATTTAATTAAAATATTAAAAGTTAATATTTTTAATAAAAAAATTAAAAATTGAAATATTTATTTAAAAATTAATAAAATTAATATTTTTAAATAAAAAAAATACAAATTTCACGTGTTTATTTACGTCATTTCTCGATCTGTGCTGAGTCTGTTGGGACTTAATGGAACAAAATCATTAATAAAGTGCGTGAAACGTCGTCGGTCACAATTCCTTTCTTTGCATTTTTTTTCTTATCTTTAAAGAGAATATCTTTGTGTGTCCTTGTAGCATTGGATATTTGGATAAAAGGGA
>BPVZ01000062.1:580603-594994 GCA_020521535.1 Rubroshorea leprosula | reverse complement strand
AACCAACTGTTAGATACATGTGATTTTGTAATTTTATAATTATAATGTATGATTAAAGTAGATTTATACAATATTATAAGTAGATTTAGGAATGAAAAATGACGTGTCATGATAAATTCATAATGTTATTGACATTGTAACTACATTATTTTTAAGGGGTGGTACTATTGGAACAATATTTTTGTTTCACTTTTTTATACAACTTTCACGTATTATTAAATGAATAGATGCATTCAATATCATAGTTCTCATATAAATTAAAAAAATCAATCATTTTAATGACACGTTAAGTTATAAAAAAAAATGAAACAAGTGGATTGTACAAATATCATTTCCCATTTTTAAGTAAATACGTTCAGTACAATGTGTATAGATTTTGACTGGTTTTTTTAAGGGTTGATTTAAGTCCAGATTTACGAGTTTGATGGGTTTTGAAGGATTCTGGTCGTTTTAGTTTAGGGGGTGATTCGTAGCATTGTTAATCTGCTTACTGCTAATCTTGATATATCAGTGATGCTGTGCAGTTAAATTCCCAGATGTTACGAGGGTTCAAGGATGCGCACTCTGCCAATATATTGCATCATGACCTTAAGCACAGAACTTCCTGTTAGTACTTGACTTTTTGTGGCTCTACAAATATTTTTGGTGTCAAATTGATTTTTCCCCTTGCTGTTTGCTTATTCTTTTGAGATTTTAAATATTGTGCTTAGAAATGGTAAGGTTTATTGGATTCTTTCTTTTCATCTCATTGTATTTGATAACTTATACATCCAGGTGATAACAATGTTGTCAAAAACACTTCAAATGGTAGGAGCATGTTTGTAATACAAGGTTGTCAATTGGCAAGCTTTCTTCTGGAAAATTGCAGGCTTTCTCTGTTCCTTGATCTGTCAACAGGCCGCATGGATGAGGAGAAACATCACTTGACACCCCTGCAATTTCACTGCAATTCCATTGAACCTTCTTTGGCTTTTTTGTCAGTCCGATGGTAACATTGGATATGCAGATTCCTGTAAAAGGATGGTCTTGAATCCCCTCCAACCTAGCTGCCATGGTCACATTCTTAGCAACCATGTCTCGGAAGTTGATGTTCTCGATCACTGGAATTGCATTCGGGTCGTAATTGTTATCCGGATGAGACCCATAATTGCCTGCCATCCAAAACACCATTTTCATGGTGTCCATGGTCATCCCTCTCACATATATGTCCTTGACATAGTTTCCTCTCCCTACTGCAGTTTTGATCCTGATTCCAGATTCTGAATCAATGGCTCTGATATCTTCTGCCCTAACGTCCTGTATACCACCAGACATCTCGCTGCCTAGAGCGATCACTGCACTGAAGGGAGAAATGCAGGTGAGCCGTCTGATCACTAGCTGCTTTGTTGGCATCCCAAACTTGATCCCATATTCATCCCAGCCGCTCTTAACTGCTACACAATCATCTCCAGAGACAATGTAACAGTCCTCTATCCTGGTATTTGTACACGAGTCTAAAAAAAAAAAAGAAAAAAAAGGAAAGAAACATTATCAAACCATTGAAAACACTTCAATTTCTAAACCTCCATTGAATTTTTCAGTTACTAACCTGGGTTGATCCCATCAGTATTTGGGGATTTTACTGGCGCAAGGATTGTTATGCCTTGAACAACAACATTGCTGCATTCATCATCAGAAGAAATTTTAGAACACATAATTTAAGAAACAAAGCAAGGAAAATGGTAAAAAAAAAGGGGGACCTGCTGTAAACAGGATGGATGTTCCAGGAAGGGGAGTTGAGCAAGGTGAGATTGGAGATTTGAACTGTGTCAGAATACATGAGCTCAATGAGGTAAGGTCTAGTGTATTTCAGCTCTCCATTGTGGAATTTGTTCCACCAGGTTTCACCCTGCCCGTCTATGGTGCCATTTTCCCCTAAAACACAAAAGGGACAGTCTAAATTTCATTGATCTCACAATCAAAACATGAATTAATTCAAAAGTTTTTTGGTACCCACCTGTTATTACAACATCAGTGAGATTAGTTCCAAAAATCAAACTGATGTACCTTCCACCTTGTGTGTCCCTCCCTCGGCCATAGGATGGCAGAGGTTCAATTACAGTCCATTCATTCTCATCCTAACCACAAATTTTCAAATTCAAGAACAGAAAGAAGAAATGAAAAACCCAGATTAGCTGAGTACTTTGGAAAATTAAAATTTGTAACCTGGGAAGCAAGAAGAGTGGCATCCTTGTGGAGATAGAGAGTGAAATGGCTGGTGAGGTTAAAGCTTCCGGTGAGCCATTTTCCGGGGGGAACAAAAAGTTGGGATCCACCATCTGATGCATATTGGCTCAGATTACTGATTGCAGCCTGAAAAGCCATTGTGTTTGATGTTGTTCCATCACCAACTCCTCCAAAATCAGTGAGTGACGCAGTGTGCTTTCTGCAGCTAATAGCTGAATACTGAAAGGAGTTCACAACTCCACCCTCATAATGTTTGGCCTGCTTCCGGCTTTCGACTCCATTTGTTTCGAACAAAACCAGAAATATGCTAAATACAAGTATGATATCAAGAACCTGCAAAATCAAGGAATCCAAATCCATGAAATATTTGCCCAATTTTCTTACAGATGACAGCAAATGAGGAAGATTACCTGTTTTTTTCTAAAAGATGTCCAAAACTCCATTCTACAAGAGATGAGTAGGCTATTGTTTGGTGCAGAGATTGTAGCCTTGTAGGAGTATATATATAGACTTCCAGATTGATCTTTTTTCTTTTTGGTAAAATCCAGATTGATCTTATATCCATGACACTGTGAGGATGAGAAGGCTTTCCACCCTTCCTTCTTTTTTTTTTTTTACCAGAGAAACAATTTTTTATATATTTTTTACATAATTTTTACATATTATTAAATAAATGGATACATTTAATATCATAAATCTTACATAAATTAAAAAAATTATTATTTAAATAATATATTAAATTATATAAAAAGATAAGATAAAAAGAATTGTACAAAAAAAATTTTTTTTTTCATTTTTTTCTAATTAATTATAATTACAAGCAGCCAAATATAATCTTTTGTATTTTGTTGAGACCGGAAAAGTTTTGAGGTCAAAATTTCACCAGCATCATAAAGTCCGAAGAGTTATTTCCAGTTACAAACTGGCATTCCATTGGGGAGTGGAAGGCGCACTAAGAAAACATGCCCACTTGCTCCATTTTCTTTATATATCTGGAAACTCCAATATCTCTCACCATTGCCTAAACCTAACTAAGATTCCATCTGTGCAACCCACTCGGGTTGGTCGGTCCAATACTAAAGAATCATGCAAATCATAATAAAAATGTAAATTTCAAATTCCTCAATCAACATTTCCTTATAATATAAAATCTTAATAAATCACACATGTCGCTTGTCCACGTTTAAGTAGAATTTTATATGATAACTTAGACATGGGGATTTAGAAGTACTTGTGGGGGGAGTTATTGGTGAGTAATATTGGGAGAAATGTGATGGATTCCATGTGTGACCACATGGCTTGCAGTTTGTATAATTTGGACCTCTCGTCCTGCTATTAATCCTTGTAATAAACAGAAAGTTAGACTGTGACGAAATGGGTGATTAAAGATTTTTGTCCTGGTTTGGGTTATTGGGTGAGTAATATTGGGAGGAATGTGATAGATTGGGGTCCAGAGTCTAGAGATGATGGTGTACTTTTTTTGGTTGCTCCTGTAAAGTGCAAACCCGTGAGCAGCGGTGGCCACCTATTCACGGGAGGAGCAGAGCAGAGTTTAATCCAAGTCGAAATTTCCTGGAAACAAACTGACAAGCTGCAAGGCCTAGGAAGCATACACACCACGCCACAGGTTTTTTTTTTTTTTTTTACACTAAATCTTAGGATCTAAATATTATATTAAGAGATTAGTGTTTATTCATTTTATTTTTAAAAAATTAAGAGAAAAAATAACAAAAAAAATTTTAATTTATGTTTTAAAAATAAAATATTTTAATTTTTTTAATATATGTTTATTAAAATAACGTAATTTTAAAATAATATTTTTTTTAACTTTTAAAAATAAAGCGGATAAATACTATTTTTTTTATATTAATCTTAATTAATTTATATTCAAACCAACATATATATTATGAAAAAAAAACTTTTTTAACTTTTATCTTTTTATTTATAAGACTTAAAATTAAAATTTAATTTTAAAAAAAATTTAATTTTAAAAAAATTTAAATTTTTTCTACTCAAATCAATAATTAATTGTGACGGAAGAGGATTTTGATATGCAACAAAGAATATTAAATTTCTCTTTCGGTATGTTAATAATGGCATGAGTGAGTAAGATCAGGATAGTCTGGTAATTATAATGTTAAGCGATAATAATGAAAAAATGTTAACATTTTAAAAATAAATTTATTTAAAATATTTAAGTAATTTTATGCATAATTTAATGATATCTTAATTTTCTAATGAGGTAATGACTTTTTATTAGTACGTCAATTATAGAGTACAATAACTTTTGTAATTTCAAAACCCCTCCCCAATTATAGTGAGCTATTGTGGTCTCTACATTTCCCACTTATATTATATTATTTTTGGCATTTAATTATTGGTTTATTGTCAAGTGTTATCAATTCCCTCCTATTTACAAAAAGTAGACAACCTCAGTCATTGCAGCAGCTAGAAAAGATAGAAGAGATAAGATAATGGAAACGTCAAAGTTTACAAAACTATAGAAAACAAAGGTTTTATCATTATCCACTTTATTGGGCTTCATGGGACATAGTTTATAGATACTGGTAAGCTTTTGGGGCCTGGTTTGTATTTTAAAGGGCCGCTTGGGCCAAACCTGTCAACATAACTACCTGTAGCGGGCCTTCAAAACCAACTCCAAAATCTGCTTCTTCTTTTTTTCCCCTCTTTTTCTTTTCTTCCTTTTTTTTTTTTTTTTTTTCAAAACCAACTCCAAAATCTGCTTCTTCTTTTTTTCCCCTCTTTTTCTTTTCTTCCTTTTTTTTTTTTTTTTTGAGGGGGAGGGGGAGGAGGAGGGTGGTGGGGAGGGAGAATTCTTCTGTTTCTTTTTAAATCAACCCCAGTTTCAATATGAAAACAACTTAAATCATCAAGTCGTCAAATGAACAAAAAACAAAAAAAATGCAATGTGTCTCTCCGAGGGAAGAGCAAAAGACTTAAGTGAGATACATATGCAAGAAGAGGGGAATTGTATTGGAGAAGAATTACACTACATACAATGGCATACACAACAAATTCGCAATTACCTTAAATATATAATAGAGATTCATGATGTTTTTCCTCCTAAGCATAACATATATACTGAATTAAGCAAAGGATGTTCATGCATGCATCTTCGAAAAAGAGGGATATAGAGAGTTTCCCTAGTACTAATACCTAATCCATATTCTACCATATGGAACTTCTACACTGGCCAAAAGAATGTGGAACTTCTACAGATACTAAATGCATGTTTCTACTTTCTACCATAAAAAAATTTGAATGGTTCACATATATGTGTGAATGTGTGTGCATGTGTGTGGGTAAGATCATCTAATTTATAGATGAAATGTATGTGCACTGAACCAATCTTTTCACTAAGTTTCATGTGCTCTCTGTCAATGATGTTCCATGATAAATGCCTGCATGTTGTTTTATGTATATTCTTAGTCATGTTGAAGATAAAGAAAATGACCAAATTTTTTATGCAAAACCCTATGTTAAGTTTTCAAACTTAATCTAGATTCTCAATTAAGTCCTTAAACTTTTATTGAAACAAATAAGCATCTAAACTAGTTGATTTAGGTAATTTAACCCATCTTCTTTACAACAAACTTAATGCTCGTTTATATATTGCTTGCGTAGATAAAATATTAATATGTCATTGCTTGTGTAGTAGGTATTGACCTTATCCACACTAATAAGACATAAATGTGTGTTAAGTCTACTATAAAAAAGGATTAAATTAGCCAAATCAATAAATTTAGGGGCTTATATATTTTAATAAAAGTTTAAAAACTTAATAAAAAAATTAGGATAAGTTTGGGGGCTTAACATTAAGGTTTTGTCAATTTCCTATGTGAGTTTGAGGGCATATTGCTTATTTATCTTTTGTTATTACTTCTATGAACTCATGTTCTATATGTTGCAATTAAGAAACAACCACGCACGTAGCAATTAACTGCCATGTTATATGTAAAATCTCTATACTTTATTTTGAGTGAAAATTCTAGAGAAAAGGAGAAATCCAAACACTGTTAGACTTAAAAGGGAGATAACATGAAAAGCACCCACACAAGAACTCAGAAATTAAGGAAAAACTCAAATGCTTAGAAGATGGACGCTGCTTAGAAGATGGACATGCTACTCTTAGCAATTTACCATCATTGCTATGTATGATCAACATTAACACATATGGAAGCGGCTCAACTATTGCTAATGTTCAATCAACTTCTTCAAAACAAAAACATTAACATATATATAGTAAGAAATGATCTATATATAGATGGAGTTAGGATCCATTCATATATAACTCTTATATACATTACCTATACAAAATCTTAATCATTCATCTCTTCACTATAAATGGTTGAGATTTACAATGGTTTTTTAGATTTTTTTTTTAAAAAGGGATAATTATCTTTTAAAAAAAAAAAGAAAGATAAAAGGTAGATAAATTTTAACTATTCAAAATAAAAAAATAAATGGTTAAAATTGCATATGAGTCGTATATTAATGTATCTTAACTTATGTATGTATATATATAGGGGGGAGGGATCCATTTATGGACAAGTTTTACACATTACATTTATATAAGATCTTAACCATTCATCTTTTCATTTTCAATGATTTGGATTTATCACAATTTTTTAGATAAAAAAATAGTTATCTTTAATAAATATAAATAAATCTTAATAATTAAAAGTGAAAAATTGAATAATCAAGATTTTATGTAAATATGATATATAAACATTGTGTGTAAATGGATCCTAACTTATATATATATATATACACCTATCTACCACATTTCTCTCTTTAGAGACTGAATCTACTTATGTATGCCTAGTGCTTAATTATAAAGAACAGAAGGTGGTTTCATGGTTTCTGGAACAGACTGTACAGAAGATGAAAGAGGAAAGACCAATACCAAATTTGGTCTCTCATAACCTCATAAGTGTTTCTCCTTTTAGTTTGCCACAAAAGCTTGCACCAAGACAAGTGGGGCTGTAAACACATCTACCCAATCAGGAAATGTTTGGTTTTATTGGTCATTCTTTCCACTTTCCATGGCCATTAATTAAAGAACCAGAACCCCATCTATAAACTAATTGACATTTGACATGATCAAAATATCTAGCACATGAGAAAAAAAAAATTAATCTTTAATTAGTTTAGAGTACAATAAAATAACAAAAGTAGCAGAAAAAGGGCAATACCAAGTTTTTATGTTAGTTATTGTCTGGAATCACGTCTTAATCCATGAAATCTAAAATCGAAATGGAAAGTATCACTTATGTTTTCCATATTTGACAATGAAAAATAAAAGACAAACCTTAGTATCAACAACATCAAATTCTATCTGAGAATTCAGACACATTGGTACAATCAAACATAATTCTAAAGGGAGTACTGACACCACTTTTACATCCACATCTGACTTGTGCTAGAACAACATTTGCAAACTCAACACTCATGGGAACTGAACATCCCTTATTCTAAAGATGTTACTTAATTAAGGACCAAACCAAACATAGTGACCTGCAACATATATATATGCCCGAACCCTTAAATGATAGTTGTAAAAATCAAAAGAAGGAAGCATGATCACTTATCTCCAAACAGGTACCCCAGAGAGGAATCTCCACCAGGAACTGATTTAACTTTTGTTGATGGACGGCCCTGGAATCATATCATGTACTTTAGAAGGTAGCTAGGTAAAAGCTATCATGTATACGTAGGAGAAAATGGATTTTCATCATGTATGCATTTGTGGACTACTCACAGTAATAAAGTTCCCTGAATTCTGTCCTTGAGCTCTATGATAATTGTTTGTAACATTCTCTTGTGTCTCTGCAGGGCTGTTGGTGGAATTCTTTTCTGTCCCTTTAGGGCGTCCGTGAGCATCCGGAGGTTTCTCTGTGGTGATGGTATCTATACCATATGGAGGCTGAATTGTCTGTGTGACTGGAGGTGCACTTGGCTGCTCATCAGCTCCAAACAGATAGCCGAGGGAACTTTGCCCGCCACCATAGCTGCCCCCTCTACTCATGGTTGGCCTTCAACAGATAAATCAGCTTAGCAAGGAATTGCAAATAAGGGGATAGACAGGAGATAACCCTAATATAAAGAGTGGTTCTTTGCCTCGATGTATGGATGTGCATATGCATATACTTTTTTGGATGATGATGATGATGATGATGATGATTATCTACTATGCTTACTTTAATGAACAGTAAAAACAAGCTGATGCGTTGGAATTTTCATGTTAGAAAAGGCTAAAAATTAATGGCATCATATTATTTGGATAAATAAGGTCATGACATGCATTTCTGTATATATGTATGGCACACTAGTTAATATACTCTCCGATTCAATATATTATATAAATATTTATTAAAAAATTATTAATTATTAATTTAAAATTAAAAATCAACAAACTTAAACATGCAATCATACATACAATATGCACAAATCGATTATATTTATATTATATTTTAATTGCTAAATTGAGTAAATGTTGAAAGATATATTTAATGAAAGGGTAGGTCAATCATTTTCCTATATGTATGTTGGTGACTTTCTTGCACAAAAACATAAATTCAAATAGAATGTTTTCTCATGTGAACCATGATGAAAACCCTATAATTGCTTTCGTCATACACACGAAAAAAATATGTCAATTAATTATATCATTGCTCTTAGGCCAAATTACTGAATTTAGTGTAATGGAGTTACTAGTGAAAAATAAATACCTACAATAATGAGATGCAATTGTAATGAACTCAATTCTTTTTCAGCCTCCAAATTAGATTTCCACATCAAGTTCTACAGATAAGGCGAGATAAAAAAATCTTTGAGTAGGAAGTACTGTTAATTTCTTCTTGGGACCCTTATATGCATACAACAGAATGTTCATCCTTTATAGTTTGTAACTGATATATAAAGCAAATTAAGGATATATAAAAATACTCTTAAAGTCTATGCTGAAAAGAAGATCAATCCCAAAAGTCAATCTATAGGGGAAAAAATAATAATAATCCATGTTAGGAATCTACAGAAGTTTCTCAGGTGCACCAGAAGATTACGTGACAGCAATGCAAAGTTAGCCAAAAATGACTTTGGAACTGTCAGTTTGCAAAGTTGATGAAATGAGTTGGTTAAGTGTCCTCATCACCTAGAGCAACACAATAACCATAATTTAGCAATATTAGTGATGCTCATTTCAGTGCAATTCACAAACAACTGAAGGTCAAAAAACATATATCACTTAGTATCTCCTCTTCCTAATTCAGGGCTTGTTCACTTTAATAATCAACCAAAACTCTTATAATTATAAAAAAAAAACATTGCTTAATACCCGTTTGATGTTGGTCCCACTAGACAGTCATTCACAGAGTCTTAATCAAGGTTCGATTTCATCGTACAGAAGCCATGGCAGCAGAGTATGGATTTTACTGTAACTGTACCATAACATGATCGGGGTTGTCATCAATCAGTAACACATTAACTTTTAACTAAATTGGAGCAGGGTAGCGTAATTGGGGTTAAATCAAGATAATGGGTGCCTTTAACATGAGGGAAATGATAATTGCTGCTGTTTGGACCCATCAATGACTTGTATTCCTCAAAAACAAAAAAGAAAAAATAAACAAAAGTACTTTGATTCAGTCATGTACAATTCGGTAGGAAGGGAACCTCTGGGCCAAAAGCAGGAGAATCTTCCACTAATGGTCATTCCACCATGTAAAAAGGAATTGAAGGTAGTATTGGTATATGCAAATATCTTAACCATCTCTGAAGCTCTTGTTCTAAAAAATCAAGATATTGAACCTGCATGATTGTATGCAGAATCTATCTGGAAAAAGATGGAAAGGATTGATCGAAACTTGTGAAGGTCTATTCAGTTATCTCAGCCACATATGTTTTAAAGGTTTGCAGATGGTAATGCAACAAACTCGGAGTATAAATAAAATAAAAAAATAAAAAAATAAAAAGGTATACCTTTTGAAGCCAGCTATTTTGATGCCTTATTTATTTATTTTTTTCTTTCCATGGGTTTGAAATGCCAGTTTTGAAATGCTTTAAGAAAACTATAATCAAAATGAAAATTCAACAATAAAATGAGTTGGATTGCACCTGCATCCTTATTAGGGCCTGTAGCCTTTATCAATTGGCTCATAGACATTGGACAGCACTACATTGCTGACTAAGTACAGAGATTTTGAGTCTTCTCTTTGACCCAAGGAATGGCCAAACTATCATGTAACAGTGAGTTGCATGGTTTTGTGTTTGGTTTCTTCCGATGGTTGCAGTTTTCTTCATCTAGCTCCCAAGCAGCAAAGTTTAAAGCATCAATTCTTCGAAATTTGTCAAAATAATTAAATTCCAGAAATCTCTTGAAGGAGAAAAAGGAATGATAACAGAGATACTTGTAAACACAAGTAAGATCCATATGAAAAAGGAAAGCAGAAAGATGAGAAGAGGTCACATTAACTCTCAAGGGGGATGAGGTTTGTAGATCTTTACATGCATTCTGCCTGCTTGACATTATATATGTGCCATGTTAAAGTAAAAGGTGAAAAGAGCAGATCCTACAGACTCTAGGGACCCACTTCAGTAACTAAGTTGGAAGATGCACTATGAGTAATCTATGATAAAGACTTTTGCTTTCACTAGAGAAACTAGAAGATAAATTCTCATTTCCTTTTTGAAACAAACAAAAGAAGATCACCTAATCCAGATTGACATTTCAGCTAAACCAAAAGAAAAGGTAAATATAAAAACAAAAAATGTTGTCTATAGTCGGCAAAACCCCATAGATTGCCTTTCAACTTTTTGAGTGTTTGGAACTTTACCTCTCACCTTATAATATGTGATTTTATATCTTTTTAATATGATTTTATACCCTTTTAGTATTCGAGTGTGTAAAACTTTACCCCTCACCTTACAACTTTAGGAGGGTGTGACATCATAAATTCAAATATCATGAGGGTGTAAAATCATAAACTCCAACATCATGAGGGTACAAAATCACATATTGTAAAGTGAAGGATAAAGTTCCACATACTTAAAAAGTTGAAGGGCAATATGTGGGTTTTTGCTTCTATAGTCTATCTTCCACTTAAAAATATTTGAGGTTGACGTGAAGATTCATTAATGATTTTGCTTTTTTTTCCACTCCACACTAATGTTGAATTAAAAAACAGCATCCTAATCTATAAAATCACTTGTCTTTTTTATTGTTAGATTAATGGGGGCAAAAGCCTACTTTAACCCTTTACCTTAATAATTTTGTAAGTTTTAGCTCCCCACCTTATATTATAACATTTTTAGCCCCTTACCTATACAAATTGAAAAAAAATAGCTCTTACTTAACATCAGGTTATAATGTTTTATTAGTTCTGTTAACTGACTATTAACTCCATTAACTGACTATTAACTCCATTAACTGACTATTAGCATTTCGTTAATGGAACTAACAAATAAAATTGAGTTTAAATTGAGTTTAAATTTCATATTTTCTATAACAAAATGCTAACAGTCAGTTAATAGAGCTGACAGTCAATTAACATAGCATTAAATAAGGGTTATTTTCTTCAATTTGGATAGACGAGGGGCTAAAAATGTTATAGTATAAGGTGAGGGATTAAATCTACAAACTTATTAAGATAAAGGGCTAAATGTAGGTTTTTGCCGATTAATGGGTTGGACCAAGTTCAATTTCAATTCTGCTTAGGAGTGCTATAGCAATTGATGTAAAGTAGTAACAACTAAACTTCACATTTTAGCATCAAAATGATTCATCAATCTTGATGAATTTCAAAGAAAGTTGAGACTTTTCGCAACCTATACAATTCAATTGATGGTGCATCAATAACTGTATATCTGTTCAAAAGAGTAGTAATCACTAAGTTTTTGCTTACCTCTTGATTCAAGGTGGAGTCTTCCCCAATTGAATTCAAGTTAAGGTTATCCTAGAGCAACCTGAACAACTAGTTTCACGAGAGTCTTTCGGCTGTTTATTGGCGAAGAAACTATTCACGTTGCCAGAGTTACCTATCCATTGAAATTTGAACTGAAGAGAGTGACTCCCACTGAAAATGTTACAATTCTCATTGTAAAAAAATCAAATTTTAAAATACTTCAGGGTCCTTTTTATAAAAACAAAGACTTCCAAGGAAAAGAAGGAGGTTAAACCCCCATTTTAGTCCCTTAACTATTGTACGAATTCTTGATTTAGTCCCTGATGTCTCGCCTCAAAATTAATATCCTTTGGCTAAGCGGTTGTTATAGCATAGCTTTAGGTGTCGAATCCACAGGAAAGCTATATTAAATTAACAAAAAAAAAATTGTCACAATGAGAAATTAAATTAAAAGATGAATTCTAAAATTAAGAATAAAAATATTTAAATAAAAATGATAATTGTAAAAGATTGAAAACAATATTATGATGAACAAAACTTCAGGGTTCACTTAATTGATTTGTTTAACTGTTATAAATTTTGATTCCTATTTATTACTCAATTGCATGTTTCACATCCCAAACAAACAATCGGAAAATTCAACTTTGAAAATCAATAATAATGACTGATATATTTATTTTGAGAAAAATTAATTTCAATAAAGAACAAACTGATCTATCCTTACGAGCTATTCGAGAGTGACAATATATCTAATCGACAATACTGCAGTAAAGGATCAATCCGCAAAACAAATCTACCAATTAATTATATTCTAACAAATTACACATAAAAAGAGCATGACTAATCTTATATGAAATTTGATAAATATAATTTTCAAGGTTTTCAAGTCTGAAAATACTTAATAATATCTCAAAAATAAAATTAAATAATAAAATCTATGAATGAATCAAAATAAAATAACAAGTCAAACTTTTCAATCAAAATCCTCCCTAATCTTATTGAAAATTTAGTTGATTTTTGATATAATTCTCTAGCCTTGAAGAAGAAAATAGAAATCTAGTAGCAGCCTCTCCAACCCTGCAACCCCTTCTAAAATAACTTGGATGAGTATTTATAGAATTCTAGAAACCCTAATTAGAATGGATGTAGGGCCCACATCACAAGAATTAGGACGGTGATTTAGCTGAATTATCGCGCAAGGGGTCGACACTCTTTACAAGGTGCCGGCACTTTGAGTGGAGCGTCAACTGCATCCTCCGTGTCAGGTTTTTGGCTTTTTGTGCAATTTTGGTTAATGGTAGAATAACAGTCTTGGTCCCTGACTCCTGGATTTCGCGCAAGTTGATCATCATATTTCTGATCTTTGCAATTTGCTCCTTGCATTTAAGTCCTTTTTCTAATTCTTCTCCATTTAACATCAACTTTCAATCACCATAAAATTTGCACAACATGAATAAAATGAACACTTATGAAATTACCTGTAGAAAAATAAAACTCTTAAACCCATAATTCCACAAATGTCAATGATTAAGCATACTTTAGATATACATTTTCATGCTTTCATCACAACCCCCAACCAGCTTATTGCTAGTCTCTAGCAATTCAAGCGTGAATTAAGGAAGAAAGCATGTTGATTAGCTCAAAAGGGTATCTAGCAAGACTACCTAGGCATTTAGAAAAAGATCACAGTCGCTATCAAGATTACTTCAATTGTAACTTGCAAAAGTGTATGTGTGTGAACTAGGCATAACCTTCATACCACAAACCACAACATATATATAGCCTTGAGAATTAATCAAAGTAAAAGCCTCAACTCCATATCCTCACGGGTTAATAACTGTTTAAGGCAAAGGACTTCTCTCATGGAGTTGGAAAGTAGCAAATCACTCAAAGGAAAAGGCAAAATTTAACGGACAATCAAACAAACAAACATTAATTAGAAGAAAGGCTAGTTAGCTATTCAAAATTCCACTACTCGTACTCCAACCAATTTCAGGATTTTAATCAATCAAATATGAGAGCAATACAAGTAGAGCCTAGTGAGAAAAACTGTTCCCTCAAAAGAAAGTTTGTCTTCTAAATTGATGGAGGACTTTATTTGGTAGAATTTTTTTTTTCTTCTTCTTTTTTTCTGGTTTTTTTTCTTTTTCATTCTTTTTTTTTTTTTTGAACTTTTTTTTTTTCTAAAACAAAGGAGGGAAAGCATAGAATTTCTCACATAACTAATATCACATGAATTATT
>BPVZ01000062.1:548416-562456 GCA_020521535.1 Rubroshorea leprosula | reverse complement strand
GATTCAATCACTTTGGCTAGAAAAGATTGAGGGAAAAAAAAGATTCCATTTATTAAAAGAAGAAACTAAGAAAAACAAAATATCTAATGATCATACCAAAAACAAAATATCTAATGAAAGCTATCTTAATTGAAATTATAATTTCAAGTTAAAAATTTTAAATTCGATCATTTTTACAGGGAGGAGATATTAAGGAAAGAAGAACGTTGTTTTTGTTATATAATCCATTTTTAAATATGCAAAACAAAAAACAAAAACAATAAGAGCTCACTCCCATTGAGCTTTTTGAATATTTATTCTAAAAGTTTAAAACTTCATTTTTTTTAATATGTAAAAATTAAGAATTAAACTTGATATTTGTAGTTAATATAGCATAAGTAACTCTACCATCATACCATAGCACTAATAATTAAAAAAAACTCCATATAATTAACCATTAAGCATATAAAAAAAAAATCTGTAGAAGCCTCGAATCATTTAACAAGAGTTCAATTCCAAATGAACATGTTCCCCTGACTTCAAAAATAAAAGTAAAATAAACTAAACTACGTACTACCTTCCTCCATTTAACTAATTAGCTCCACGTACGGTATGCCTAACCCCAAGTGTAAATTTATGTATTATTTTAAGTATAGAGTTTTTATGCATCTCTATAACTATACTACTTATCTTCCATCTCCATTATTCTATTTTATAGGAACCCATTGCATCAATCATCCGGCCAAATCGTGAAGGAGATGCGCCCCCATCAAGTTCCGGTAGGGTAAGTGCTGCCCATCTCCGTCTAACAGTGAGTACTGCGCCGGTTGACAATCTTCAATGTGATCTCTGGTGTAAAAGAAAGAGTTTTGTGATGCCGGTGACAACGCCAGGCTGACCCCACCTCCGTCGTGGTGCTGTAACCCTAACGTCAGCGACACGCCTGATCCACCGTTGATATTGTGGTTAGCATTATTCTCTCCCGAGAAAGACACCCCACTGACGGTATGGTGGTTGTAGGAAGAGAAGTCTAATTCCATAGCAGCAGCAGCTGCACCATATACCCCAAACGCTTGTTGTGGATGCATGTGGTGGTTTTGAAGGGTTTTGGTGGCTTTAGGGTCAGTTTTGTCGGGGTTTGAAACGATGGAAGACAGACATTCGGACTCAGCGACTCGGCCTAGCTGGTCGGCAGTCGGTTTCTGTTCCGGTAGAGGGTTCTGTCTGTCGACATTACCGTCAGTAAGTCCATCGGAGGAGGCCATGTTGTTTTCTTGTTCCTTAATCTCTTCCAAGTACATTTCTTCCACCATTGGCTTCCATAACCTCACCCTTGCATTAATGAACCAATTGGATACCTGAGAAGAAAAAAAAAACCCACAAAATAAAACATATAATAATTATCCAATATATAGTTGCATATAAATGATTGCATTACAAGATATATATATATATATATATATAGGCCCCACAAGATTTAAATAGCTAGGAAATAAAGAGACATATATGCTTTCCATTTTTATTTTTATTTTTTTGGCCAAGAGATATATATGCTCTCCTGTCTCCATTGATAATTAATATAAATTAATAATTCAATTCAAGAGGAAGGGATTATGGAGAAAGAGATCATGTGGACATGCCTGGCCTCTTGAGAGACCTGTTTGGCGAGCTAAGATGTGTTTATCAACATCACTTGGGTACCTGCAAAAGATTTAATTTTCAAGAAAATTAAAATTCAGTGTTTGAAGAACATAAACAAAACCAAGGAAGAAAAGCACATATGGGAAAATTAATTAAAGAATGTGAAGGATTGAAATATATATGACAAAAGATGAAGCTAGTATGGAATTTGAATGGTGATGGATAGAAAGTAACAAAAGATTGCATTTATACTATATAACCACTGCAAATGTTTGTTTCCTACTTCTCTTTGGAGAGAACATTATACTCTCTCTAAAATCTATTCTGAATCTCTCTTATATATAATACAGAGCCTTTTGATTTGTGAGAGTTTCAACTTTAAACCTTAAGACACAAAAAAGAAAGATAACTTGGAAAAAAAAAATGTATAGGACAAACGATTAAAAAAAAAAGTAGAGAAAGAAAATACTTACGGATGAAGAAAATGCTCGAACAACCAAGCTCGGAGAACCGAGACAGATCTTTCGGGCAACCCTCTTTGTGGTCGCCATGGATGACTCTCCATGATGCTCATCTGTTGAAATGCTCTTTGTTGTCTCAAGGCCTGGTCCAGAATTCTCAGCCTTGGGGTTTCTCCCTTTGTAATACTCGGTACAACTGGGTCTCTCTCCCCCATGGCCTTCTTAGTAGCCTGAATCTGACTCACAATTCCATCCTTTAAGCATCTGAAATGCCTTGACATAGCTTTGCAAGCTAGGGCTGAGTATACCGAGGCTGCTCCGGCTCCGGCAACTGCCTCAAAGGGAGATACCACTGCCTTCATTTGATCACGGTAATGCCTGTATCTTCTGTCCACCTAAGGAAGAAGATTAATTCAGAGAAATTACAACAAGAAATCAAACAAAGTGAGGGTATCTAGTGATTAGGTGAAAGATAAGATGCCATAAAAAGGAAAAGGAATAGGGGTTTTTGAAAGAAAATGAAAAGCAAAAATTGTCACGATGTGGTCATTAATGGGAAGGACCCAAGTCGCTAAATTAGTTCAAGAAACAAAATTTGTGAGACCCCTCCATTAAAAATTAATTCTGATTAGTTTACATCGATCAAGATAAATAAAAAAAAAAAAATCGATTTTCTTTATTTTGAAGGAAAAGGGGAACAAGAAAAGATCATTTTAGTAGTAAAAATGAAACATTTGAGGTAGTGTTAATTACCTCTTCTAGCATTGAGAGCAGCTTTGTTTTTCTTTTCTGTAATTCAATGAAATCAAGTAAGTGAAGTGATTGGTTTCTTGAAGGACTGCTTCCATGCTCATCATGCCACTGTTTGTTCTTGTGCTTTTGCTTTGGTACCGCATCCATCATCTGCTTATAAGTTCCAAGACTGCAAAACTCATTCAGAACCTCCCGAGCAGGACGCAAGTACCTTGAATTCCTCATCAGATGAAATTGGCCTTGATGATTTCCACCTTTTCCCAACAACCCATGTGGAATAATATTGTTCTGATTATTCTGTCTCAGTTCAAAAGACTGCAACCCAATACTGTTGGGATTGGTTGAAGAAAGAGAAAGAGAAAGCCCTTGACTTGGCCTTTCATTTCCTTGACATGGAAGCACACACCTCAAAGAAAAATCATCTAGAGGCAACATGTTTTGATCTTGCCAAGAAGTAGAATCAGAACCCAGTATCACATACTTCTCACTGCTACTTTCAAAAATCCCCGTCTGATTTTCATGTTGGTAGAAATCTGCTGTTGACTCACTGATTGTAGTCTTTGAAGAAGAAGGATAAGATGAATTTACAGGTTTTCCAAGCACCCCTTTCCAAGTGCTGTCAGCCTGATTCTCGGAAAACCCTATCATCTCCATGCCTGTTGTTTCCTTTCCTTGTTAGGGCAGGAAAGCCAATGAATCATTCCTAAGTAGGAGTTGAATCCAGGCTTTAGTTTCAGATGGGTTTCAGTGAAGGGTGTTGTGTCAATGGGAAAATGGTGTGTGTGGGCCTGAACTGCTGCTTCTCCAATGGAATTTTTCTTGCGTGTGAATTCTGATTCTCTCTCTGAAATGTAGTCTAAATTTTGTTTCCAAATATAAGGGAGTGTTTTCTTTCTGCCTTGGAGAGATGAGGTGGTCCTGCGTTTCCCCTTCTTGATTCCAATTAATTGCTCTATTAAACTATTCCACTCATTTCGACTGGGACCCACATCTTTTCTTCTTTTCTTTTCATTTATGGCCCTCACTTTGCCCTTCCTCCACGCGCACCTTCCCCGCGTCTCCCTTAATCGACGACTTTTCCAATGTTTTCCTAAGTGAATTTTATTTAAATATTTCATAAATTAAGATAAAGTTTTAATTTAGTTAAATTTTATATACTTTAAAACGGTATGAATACCTGAATTAGATGAAATTTTTGACATGATTTAAAAAAAAAAAAAAAAACTACTTTTGAAAGGGAGTGAATGTGAGATCCCTTTTGACACTTCTTTTCTTTTCTTAACATTAAAGTTTGTTTGGGGTGCTTCATTTTCAAGTTATTTTCACTTATTTTTCTATTTTTAAATTAAATATGTTTGAAAAATGATGGAAAAAGTCATTATTAAGTAATAAAACAAGCCATTGTCAATTTATTAGGTACAATAAATTAAAAATTGACTATCCAATCACGTTTTTGCAATCACTTTCTATTTAAATAAATCAAAAACTATAGATATATAAGAAACAAAAATAATAACAAAAGCTACTACTTTATATGAGAAAATATATACAAAATTTAAAAATATATTTTACAAGTTAAGCTTTTTAGTTTAGGTTGAGTAGTGTTAAAAAAGTGACGTTTTAAGCACGCGCTTGAGGCGAGAGTGGGGGGTAGGCAAAGCACAATTTGCTTTAATTTTCGTCCGTCAAATACAGCCGGTGGTCCTCGAAGGAAGCTTTCTCCGCCGCTCGCCAATTTCTCCGTTGCCACCGTCACCTATCTTTTTTTCCCTTTTTTCTTTTTTTTTTTGAAAATAGGCAATGCCGTCACCTATCTTCTGCTTCATCTGCTTGTAAATACTCTCCCCCTTTGATTACACACCCCAGGCTCAGTGTCTTCAGTTAGGGTACCCCCAGAACAGTCGGGGGGAAAGTTAAAAGGTGCCCTTCTGCAGCAACCTGGGTTCTCACCAGGGCTGTAGCACATCCCTGTAGCTACGATACCGTGGACTTTCTACTGTAGCCAGCTGCAAGTCTCACGTTTGTAACGTTTGTAACCTAATCAATGATACATATTTTATTTTAATACATTGTATAATATATTTATTAAAAATTTATTATTTTATAAAATTAAAGATAAAAAACTTAAAAATATAATTATATATATTAAAAATATGAATTAATTGAATTGATTAAATATATGTTATATTTTAATAATTAAATTAAAATAAATATTAAAAAATATATTAAATTGAGTATGTACTCATTTTTTTTTTGGCTATATATTGATTGCTTTGAAACCTAGGAAAAAAATTATTGTGACACATGTTTTATTTTTGTTAAGTCTACATAATTTTGATTAATATTTTATTTTATTATTATTATTATTTAAATAATTAATTAATATTTAAAATATTTACTTATTAATTAATTTTAATATATTAAATAATAAATATTAACTGTGTAGATATAACCACAGCTTCCCGAAGGTGGTCCAATATGAAATCCTTTCTGCACGGGACCAACCTTAGCTAATCATACAGCTATGTTCCTCTGGCTTTTTAGAGCACCATTTTATG
Source organism: Rubroshorea leprosula (assembly GCA_020521535.1). Lineage (NCBI taxonomy): Eukaryota > Viridiplantae > Streptophyta > Magnoliopsida > Malvales > Dipterocarpaceae > Rubroshorea > Rubroshorea leprosula. The sequence continues at coordinate 557,064 of BPVZ01000062.1, read as the reverse complement.
TCCCCAAGACTAAGGTAGCTCAACTAATTAATAAATTAAGATTTTAATTTAGAAATTTTATACTGGAATATTGAGTTTAGTGGAAACAAATTTGAGAAAAGAGAGGGACTAATCTCTCTTGAAACAAAACCAAATTCTGTTTCACTAGAAGCAGAGAGACCTAGAATCAAAGTCGGGGAGACTAGTCTTAAACTTTTAATTATTGTTTGGTGTGAGGTGTTATGGGTGTAGGGTCAACAAAGGACATGTACGGGGGTGTAGGGTAGTCTTTGTATACATGCATCAAATAAAGGTGCATAATTAGGTTGGACGGGTAAAATTAAAAAAAAAAAAAAGGATCACATCAACTATTAGTGTTTATTTTTGGTTCATTTTATAAATCATGATTCACTAGGGCGTGCAATATACATTATGTAGTTGTTTTTGCCGATGAAAGTAGGTTAAAAACAAAAGAATTGGTTGACGTTCTGGTTAAAGGGTAATGTTTTCCTTGCATTTTCCATGAGTAAGGAATATGAAAACAGTACTGTAGACGAATCAATTCCTTGGCAGAATGGGATGTGACTAAAGACAAATGGGATGTGATCACACAATTCAATTTTTATGAATTTATTTATTTATAATTTTTAAATAATTAGTTATATTATTTAAGAAATATTTATTTATAAAATAATTTTAATTTATTAAGTAATAAATATTAATTATTTTATTAATTTTAATTTTTAATTAATAATTAAATTAAATTAAAAATTAAACAAATTATATAAACTTAACAAATGACCGTGTGGGAATAACTTGTGCCGGCAGCCTGAGAAACAGTAAGATTTGGGATCTCTCTGCCATAATTTTTGATGTTACAGTATCATTGATTTATACTCGTACCTTTGAATTTAATGGTAGGGTCCAACTGTTTTTGTGGGGTACGTATATGCTCCCCTTTTACCTTTTTTTTTACAGTCACCGAAAATTCTTCTCTTTTACTTATGCAAGTTTATCCTTACCCTAATAATAATAATCTAATTTCATGTGCACCGAGCCCTTCGGACCAAGTAGCAATAGCCACCATGGTGCATTCCTCTCTTCCTCCAAGGTTGGGGTTCGAACCCAGCCCCTTGTAAAAATCAGTTCAAAAAAAAAAAAATCTAATTTCATGTATTTATTGAGATCAATTTTCAATAATTAAATTGAAACTAACTAGATAGTAGCTATACTTTATAAGCATCTAATATGTAGTAAATAAATTTATCTATTAAATTGTAAAATTTTATGATTTAATTTAGTATACGTAAATAGTTTGATAATAATCTAAGAGATTTTATATTTTTTTAATTGTAAAATAAAAAAAATGAGACCAAAGATTGTTTTTTATTATATAACTGAATAAAAAAATAATTATATATCAAATTACTGGCCCACCCACTATCAAATTAGCAAAAGCAAACTTGGTGTCACAAATTGCAGTGTCTCCACAAGTAAGCATTATCAATTAATTTAAAAAATAATATAATTATAATAATATAATATTAAATAAATATATATGTAATATATATTATATTACATTTGATAAGAATCCTCACTCCACTTTTGTTGTTGTTTAGAACTGCTTTCTATCCAAGTCAATACCCAACCATCATATATATATATATATAATATACAAGCAGAATAAGAGTGTCTTGAATCTCTAGATCAATCAGTCTGTTGAGCAGCAGCATCAAGCAAGCAAGAGTTGAGGGATGGTTAAGAGGCAAAAAAATCCTCAATGAAAAAAAATAAAATAAAATAAAAAGGTGGACTTTTAGCTTTTCTTTATAAATGTTAAAATACTGAAAATGAAATAGGAGTTGGTGGCAAAAAAAAAAGAAGTGTGAGGTAAGTTGAATCGGATAAAACCTATAAAAGGGTAAGGTTAAAAACTTAAAAGAAAATGACATCTACGACACTATTCAACATCACCAGCTAGCTATAGCTCTGCCCTTTTGTGTGTGTGCGCACTTTAATTGGTCACTACTACAAAATGGTGTGGCGTTGACGCCCCAGTGATATCATCTTCTATTCACTGCACCCTCAGATGCTACCTAGCTACATCCCAATACTAATCAAGGTCCTGTCAATTCCTCTACAAGCCTTTTTCCTTTGTTTAATATTTTAATAATAGACATTGATTTATATATTTTTTAATTTAATATATTATATTATATATTTATTAAAAATTATTATTTTTTAAAAATAAAATTAAAAATAAATTGCACTTGACCTTGAGGCTCAATGGCACTTGCCATTGCAAAGTGTATTTTTCCTTCACCGGCGGGTTTCGAACCCGCCCATGTCCAAAAGTTTAAAAAAAATAAAAAAATAAATTAATTTAAAAATTTATAATCACAAGTATAAAATATAAAAATTAATTAAATGAGTTATATTTATATTATATTTTAATAATTAAATTAAAATAAATATAAAAAATATATTAAATAAAATATATACGAATTATTTTCCTCTAATAGTACTCCGTTATCTACTCTACTTATTTGATTTGAGATAGTAAAGGTCATTAGGCAATTAAGAGATCAAAGTCATGGTTCACAACAGACTAATGTTGCTCAGTTTTCCCTGTACTCCTTCAAATAATATAATTTTCTTTGTTTTGCTGATAAAAAAAAATGTTGCACTTGCGGCTTTAGCCGCGATGGAGGTGCATCAACGCCCTTGACTTCTTTGTCAAAAGTTTCAGTGGTCAGTACAATAATATTATAATTATTCCTTCATCTTCAATTTTTCACTTGTCAAAAAAAAAATTGTTAGCTCAGTTTCATTGTCACTTTCAAACTCAGAAACCAAAAAAAAAAAAATAAAGAGGAAAGAAAAAGATAAATTCTTTGTGTTCCTCTCTTCCCTCTCATGATGGGACCAGCATGTTAATGTAGTAGTGACGCAAGTGTTGGGTGTTAAAGTCTCACGTCAGAAATATAATGGAAAGATATGTGGGTTGAATGTAAAAAAAATTATTTTATTTGTTATTAATTAATTTTAAATTAAATATAAAATTTGTGTCAAAATATATATACACAACTTTTACATCACGTCAGGGTATAAGTTTCATCTTGAAAAGACTATTAGCTCACCTAACAAGATTTAAAATTAACATTCAGCTTATATATGTAAGGAAACTTATTAAGTTATATGACAAAATTAAACATTTATAGTAATAGGTCTGCATGTGAACACTTGAAGTATGTAAGTTAAATATAAAATAAATTATTTCACTTATTATCAATTAATTTATATATTATATTCAAAATTTGTATTGAATTTTATAAGCACAATTTTCACCGCAAGAGCTATTGGTAGTACAAGATAGACATGGTCAAGTTAATCTTTACAACTTGATTGCTTACCATGTATTTATAATAGGACCACACTAGGAATGACAACGGGTCTCCACGGTGGTGGGACCCTTATATACTCATCTCTGTTAATGACAGGTACGAAGATTTCTACAAGGATTTTTTGTGAAGGTTCAAAAATAACCTTCGTTCCTATATTTGTAAAAAATAATAGGTCCTTGCAAGTATTCGAAATCCCCACCAAATAAGACTATCACTTGTTTCACTGCTTGTTAATCAAAATTAAACTTAACATGAGTCGGCTTAAACTCCACTAGTTTTCACATTTATCAAATAAAACTAACTCAAATAATCATATAAAGTAAAAATTTAAAACAAGACAACAAACAATAAATATACATAGCCAATATATACATGTCAAGTAGGTATAGTAAGTCAGCAACAAGTTCATAAAGAAAAAAGGCATAAACTACCATATAAGTCCAACAAATCCAGCAAAAGGTTCATAAAAAAAAAAAAAAAAAGGCATAAGCTACAACTATCATTAACAAAGTTCATGGAAAAAAATGCATAAACTGCTACCATACATGTCCAACAGTAAGTTCATTAAGAAAAAGGGCATAAATAAGATGAATTACCGATGATTGGTTCAGAGATTAGAGAAGAGCTATCGAGTCGAGTGTGAGTGAGAGATGGGAGAAGATCAGCCAATGGTTGCACAATGGGTAATGATAGTGAGAGGTTGAAGAGAATCATAGATGAGGATTGAGGAATAGAAACAGAGTTACAACGTAAAGCCGCAGAGGAGACTAGAGAGGAGGAATCACAAATATGAAATTGAAATCTTTGGATAGTCCTTCTAGGGTTACCAATGCAAATTGGGTTGGGCAATTAGGTTTAGGAAGACTAGATTGACAAAAAGAATGGGTTGGACTTGACAATTGGGTTTGGGAAAATTGAAAAAAGAATGAGTTGTGAAATTTAGGTTGTATTGGTATTGGGTTAGTTAATTTTGTTGGGTAAGTAAAAATTAATTGTTAATATATTTACAATATATATAAATAAACTTATCTATTTTTTTTCATATGGATCCCCACGATTCCCCATAAGGTGGAGGAAATTCCCTGTGAAATTTTATGAGAAAAAAAATGCTTCCATCCTCGCCTTACGAGAAAAAATATTCTTGGAATCTTCATCCCCATGGCAGGGATCTCCACAAAGCTTCGTGGGTCATGGAGGAAATTGCCATCCTTAGACCACACCACAAAAAATACCTGCCATATGGCTTAACAACTTTAAATTCAAGCATGATGCAAACTCTTTCTCTCTTCAAAATCTAAATTTTAATTATTAGTTAATGCCAAGTTTAGTATTGTTACATCCCTGCAAAGACACCTCTCAGGGATAGATGAAACTTCTCAAACTCAAGAACTCAAGCTAGAGAAATTGACACAGAAATACTTGGAGTGGTAATTAAGGATACCTATCTCTAGCACAATTATTGGCACCCTTTTGGCCCCTTAACAGAAACATATGGTACTAAAATGCTAAGGTATTTGAAGCAGTTAAAAGGGATTTTTTGGGAACTGATTCTTTGCCTATTGTCTAGAGTTCGTGTCATATTCAAGGGAGGGGGAGAAGGATACTATGTATTGTTACAATATATTGTTGGGTTTTGTTTTTGTTATTGAAAATTTAGCAAGTTTAGATTAAAATAAATAAACAAGTTTGATAATTAGATATATAGGTTATCAATTTTATAAAATTCATGCTCAATGAGTTATCAATTACTAGATCAAATATTTAAACTTATCAAAAAACAGAAAGAAAAAAGATCTATTATGCATGATTAAAGTATAATTGTACATTATGCAATATTCACAAGCATCCATGGGGGTTCTCCCTTCTGTTTCTCCTTCTCCACCTTTTTGCTCACAAGAAAATTAAGTCACCAATAAGACCAGAGTCATTTACCAAAAGCAAAGACAGAACTAGAGTCAATGCAAATGACAAAATCACAAAGAAATGAATTAACTAATGCATGGGGTTTCTTTGTCTCAACCAGGATGTATATCGGCAAAAATCCACTTTTAGCCCCTCACCTTATCAAGTTTGAAGGTTTTAACCCCTTACTTTATATTATGACACTTTTAACCCCTTACTTTATTAGATTTGTAGATTTTAACCCCTCACCTTACTAAATTTGTAGATTTTCGCCCCTCACCTATTAAAATTAAAGGAAATAACCCTCACTTTAGATTGAATGTTAATTCTGTTAGCTGAAAGTAGATTTTTATCAACTAACAGTCAACTAATAACTAATTAACAGAATTAACGAAATATTATAAAATTAGTTTGGTTAACTCTATTAGCTAAAAGAAGGTTTTGACAGTTAACAGTCAACTAATAGTCAACTAATAGAGTTAACAGTCAGTTAATAGAACTAATAAAATGTTATAAAATGAAAGTTATTTTCTTTAATATTAATAGGTAAGAAGCTAAAAGTGTTATAGTATAAGGTGAAGGACTAAAACCTACAAATCTAGTAAGGTGAGGGGCTAAAGATGTCATAGTATAAGGTAATAGGCTAAAACCTTCAAACTTGATAAAATGAGGGACTAAAAATAAGTTTTTGCTAATGTATATTTGTCACTTAAAATTTTCTAATTTCTGCATATATATATATATATATAGGCCCCACAAGATTTAAATAGCTAGGAAATAAAGAGACATATATGCTTTCCATTTTTATTTTTATTTTTTTGGCCAAGAGATATATATGCTCTCCTGTCTCCATTGATAATTAATATAAATTAATAATTCAATTCAAGAGGAAGGGATTATGGAGAAAGAGATCATGTGGACATGCCTGGCCTCTTGAGAGACCTGTTTGGCGAGCTAAGATGTGTTTATCAACATCACTTGGGTACCTGCAAAAGATTTAATTTTCAAGAAAATTAAAATTCAGTGTTTGAAGAACATAAACAAAACCAAGGAAGAAAAGCACATATGGGAAAATTAATTAAAGAATGTGAAGGATTGAAATATATATGACAAAAGATGAAGCTAGTATGGAATTTGAATGGTGATGGATAGAAAGTAACAAAAGATTGCATTTATACTATATAACCACTGCAAATGTTTGTTTCCTACTTCTCTTTGGAGAGAACATTATACTCTCTCTAAAATCTATTCTGAATCTCTCTTATATATAATACAGAGCCTTTTGATTTGTGAGAGTTTCAACTTTAAACCTTAAGACACAAAAAAGAAAGATAACTTGGAAAAAAAAAATGTATAGGACAAACGATTAAAAAAAAAAGTAGAGAAAGAAAATACTTACGGATGAAGAAAATGCTCGAACAACCAAGCTCGGAGAACCGAGACAGATCTTTCGGGCAACCCTCTTTGTGGTCGCCATGGATGACTCTCCATGATGCTCATCTGTTGAAATGCTCTTTGTTGTCTCAAGGCCTGGTCCAGAATTCTCAGCCTTGGGGTTTCTCCCTTTGTAATACTCGGTACAACTGGGTCTCTCTCCCCCATGGCCTTCTTAGTAGCCTGAATCTGACTCACAATTCCATCCTTTAAGCATCTGAAATGCCTTGACATAGCTTTGCAAGCTAGGGCTGAGTATACCGAGGCTGCTCCGGCTCCGGCAACTGCCTCAAAGGGAGATACCACTGCCTTCATTTGATCACGGTAATGCCTGTATCTTCTGTCCACCTAAGGAAGAAGATTAATTCAGAGAAATTACAACAAGAATTCAAACAAAGTGAGGGTATCTAGTGATTAGGTGAAAGATAAGATGCCATAAAAAGGAAAAGGAATAGGGGTTTTTGAAAGAAAATGAAAAGCAAAAATTGTCACGATGTGGTCATTAATGGGAAGGACCCAAGTCGCTAAATTAGTTCAAGAAACAAAATTTGTGAGACCCCTCCATTAAAAATTAATTCTGATTAGTTTACATCGATCAAGATAAATAAAAAAAAAAAAATCGATTTTCTTTATTTTGAAGGAAAAGGGGAACAAGAAAAGATCATTTTAGTAGTAAAAATGAAACATTTGAGGTAGTGTTAAGTACCTCTTCTAGCATTGAGAGCAGCTTTGTTTTTCTTTTCTGTAATTCAATGAAATCAAGTAAGTGAAGTGATTGGTTTCTTGAAGGACTGCTTCCATGCTCATCATGCCACTGTTTGTTCTTGTGCTTTTGCTTTGGTACCGCATCCATCATCTGCTTATAAGTTCCAAGACTGCAAAACTCATTCAGAACCTCCCGAGCAGGACGCAAGTACCTTGAATTCCTCATCAGATGAAATTGGCCTTGATGATTTCCACCTTTTCCCAACAACCCATGTGGAATAATATTGTTCTGATTATTCTGTCTCAGTTCAAAAGACTGCAACCCAATACTGTTGGGATTGGTTGAAGAAAGAGAAAGAGAAAGCCCTTGACTTGGCCTTTCATTTCCTTGACATGGAAGCACACACCTCAAAGAAAAATCATCTAGAGGCAACATGTTTTGATCTTGCCAAGAAGTAGAATCAGAACCCAGTATCACATACTTCTCACTGCTACTTTCAAAAATCCCCGTCTGATTTTCATGTTGGTAGAAATCTGCTGTTGACTCACTGATTGTAGTCTTTGAAGAAGAAGGATAAGATGAATTTACAGGTTTTCCAAGCACCCCTTTCCAAGTGCTGTCAGCCTGATTCTCGGAAAACCCTATCATCTCCATGCCTGTTGTTTCCTTTCCTTGTTAGGGCAGGAAAGCCAATGAATCATTCCTAAGTAGGAGTTGAATCCAGGCTTTAGTTTCAGATGGGTTTCAGTGAAGGGTGTTGTGTCAATGGGAAAATGGTGTGTGTGGGCCTGAACTGCTGCTTCTCCAATGGAATTTTTCTTGCGTGTGAATTCTGATTCTCTCTCTGAAATGTAGTCTAAATTTTGTTTCCAAATATAAGGGAGTGTTTTCTTTCTGCCTTGGAGAGATGAGGTGGTCCTGCGTTCCCCCTTCTTGATTCCAATTAATTGCTCTATTAAACTATTCCACTCATTTCGACTGGGACCCACATCTTTTCTTCTTTTCTTTTCATTTATGGCCCTCACTTTGCCCTTCCTCCACGCGCACCTTCCCCGCGTCTCCCTTAATCGACGACTTTTCCAATGTTTTCCTAAGTGAATTTTATTGAAATATTTCATAAATTAAGATAAAGTTTTAATTTAGTTAAATTTTATATACTTTAAAACGGTATGAATACCTGAATTAGATGAAATTTTTGACATGATTTAAAAAAAAAAAAAAAA
>BPVZ01000062.1:537806-548316 GCA_020521535.1 Rubroshorea leprosula | reverse complement strand
AAAAATTTAAAAGTTACTTTTAAAAATAAAAAAAATAAATAAATAATTAGTAAAAAGAAAATATATGATTTTTTATTATTTATGATCTTTTTAATATTAAAAAAATATTTTAAAATGTAAATTTTTTTAAAAAAAATTTTAACTTATAAAATATAAATAATATTAAAAAATTGAAGTACTTGAGAACTTGCAGCGAACAAATCCTTAGCCTGGGTTCAACATATGGCTTTTTTGAGAAGCCCAACAACAACCCTAAGTGCAATCCTTAAAATTTTGTAACATGTTCCAACAACCTGGAAAGAGCTCCTGAAACATTATCCATATGCCATAGGAGTCTGGTGCAAAAATTATGAGGGAAAGAAACACATGATTTAAACAGTTAGACAAAGAATTAATACCCCATAGAACTTTAGGAGAAAGATGGTCACAAGCTGAAGTTCTCACTTTTATTTCCTACCCATCATTTCCATTTCTTTTTATTCCAGAAACAGCTCACCGACGAGAAGAAAACTGATGAGTTGCACTGCCCTGAAAACCCGAAAGGAGGCCTTCGAAAACTCAGACTCTACCAATGGATCACTTGCCACCTTTCCCTGAAAACAATATTCCACTTCTGCACGCTATCGTTCCCCCTCCGCGGCCTTACCGGGTAATACTGGTAAGGCATGGACAGAGTGAAGGCAATGTTAACGACAGTGTGTATACAAGGGTTGCCGATCCAAAGATTGGATTGACTGACCAAGGGAAAGCAGAGGCAGAAGAATTGGGAGGAAGATCAGGGAACTGATAGAGAAAGATGGAGCTGTTGATAGGAAGGTTTACTTCTATGTTTCGCCATACAGAAGAACACATGAAACTCTTCGGCACTTGGGTAGGGTTCCAGGATCGCTGGAATGAGAGAAGAGCCTCGAATTCGCAAGCAAGATTTCGGTAGATTCCCCTATTTCTTTTTTTCTTTTTTCTTCCAAAGTATTTGTAGTAGAATAGTTGGAACATATTCGATCATATTTAATACTTACCATGTTTTGGCAAAAAGGAAATTTTCAGGACAGAGAGAAAATGCTAGTTGAGAAAGCTCTTCGTCTGAAATACGGTCGTTTCTTCTACCGATTTCCTAATGGGGAATCAGCAGCTGATGTTTACGACAGAATCACAGGTAATATGTAAGAAAGCTGTTAAAAAAACAGCAAATGAAGAGGCTCTAAAAACTTGTAAACATGACTGCAACAGGATTCAGAGAAACACTGAGAACAGACATAAACATAGGAAGGTTCCAGGCGCCAGGAGAACGAAGCCCGAACATGAACATAATCATAGTGTCTCACGGTCTGGCTATTCGTGTGTTTCTGATGAGATGGTACAAATGGACGGTGGAGCAGTTTGAGGAACTCAACTATATGTGCAATGGTGGGATGATTGCATTGGAAAGAGGCCATGGCGGGGTAAACACAAGAAATTGTGTTCTTTTGGGGGTTGGGTTGGGGAAAAAAAATCTGGGTATTCAAATCTGTATGAAATCTACAGGTACAGCTTGTTAATTCACCACACAGAAGAAGAGCTAAGAGAGTTTGGATTGAATAACGAAATGTTGATTGATCAAAAATGGTGAGTTTCTAAGAAAATTTTGGGCGTCCTCCAGTGCTTTATTTAAGTGCTTACCTTAATTTGTGTTTAATTTGTTGGCTTCTGATTTGAAGGCAAATGATTGCAAGGCCTGGAGAACTGAATTCTGGTTGCACAATGATAAATTGTTTCTTCAACCACTTTGAAGATGAGTGCTGCATTGCAGATTGAAGGAAAATACGGTAACTAAATCAAAGAGATGAGGAAAGAACTGCGCATGTTTCAGTTTTATTTTACTTCAATATCTAATTCGCTTGCTGAAAAAGCTGCATTCAAAAGCACAGAAATGAAGGAGTCTTAGACAGCTCTTAGTTCGGATGATTTTGGAGTGCCTTCTTATCCCTCTATGAATAGATGGGGGCTTGATATGTACAAGAAAATTATCACTTCGGTGAGACATGAGACAATTTGAACTACCGTCATCAAATCATGACATCTTCAATGACATTCCTCTCACCGACCCAGGTATGCTCATCTCCATAGCACCATCACAAAAATTTAATGGCGATGCGAGGTATCGATCCGTACCTCTCGCTCTACCATCTGAGCTGCATCCCCGATCACTAAAACTCCTGTAAGGAGATACATAGTGTAAGAACCGGTTCTTTTAGAAATAAGTATTTGTTTTAGAACTACTTATACCTGGAAAATATAAGAACGTAGAGCCCGAAACCAGCCTTGGCTGGATGGACTCTCCGATATTACATCCACAAAGCAAATATAAAACGTTGCAACTTCAAAAAGATTATTTCATCCGTTAGAAACCCTTCTTGGAGAATTTAATAGTTGTAAGATTAGTTAAAATCTACTCTCTCTTTTTTTTTCCAAATATAAGCTTCCACAATTAACATGCATGGTTTTTCCTTTTCTTTTCTTTCTTTTTTTTTGACAAAAGAAAACTATAATGTTAGATTAAGTTAGTATCTATTTAAAATAATAGATCAGACTTGACCTAAAGAATTAAAAATACATTTCACCTACTTTTCAGCATGATCGCCAATGTGCCACATGGGAGAAAGCTAATTAACATGCATGTTTGATTTAAAAAAAATATAAAGCATGAGGGGAGCGAGGGATCATTCTATTTCTCTCCCTTCTCTTCCCTCATTTGCATAATTCTCTATTTTCATCCCTTGCCCATCCATTCGAATATGGGATTAAATTATGGGTTTCTTTTTATGCTTTCTAAAAGTAACAAGAGTGTAAGGGCATTTGGTTTTAAAATTTATAAACAGTTATCAATAGTTGATTTTAATTAAATGAATTAAATATTTTAAATTATAAATAATAATGATTATCAATTATTAGATTTTAGCTATCAAATGCATCTAAATAGTTAATCTAAACAAATCCTTATAGTAATGGAATTTTAATTGGGAGAATTTTCTTATCTAAAAACTTAATGTGGATCTCCTCTGCTTGTAAATTCTCTACGTTTCAGTTTTGATTCCTCTCCCTTGTGAAATCATATTCCTTTTACTGTACTCTTTGTGCATATAGAAGAGGATAGAATTTAGTAACAGTGATGCCAACTTCTGAAGTTGTCCGACAGTAATTCTCTTTTAATGAAAATAATTTTTTAAAAAATTATATACCACACAAATGGTGTAAATTAAAGAATGAAAAATATTACTTTTTATTATACAATTTAAAGTTATTTTTAAAAAATCAGCAATAACGTATCCAAAAAGCCTAATTTGCAATGTATAAAATTTCAAAGCTAAATTAATAATGAACAATTATTTTCCTAGGCACCTAGTGTGGCTGCAATTATACACCTTCCATGCGATTTCCTCTCTAAGAAGGGTGCTGTTATTTTGCCCTGCCAAGACAAAGCAGAAAAATATAATCAAAACAAACACTAAATGATATTTTTTCTAGTTTCAACAAACATAGATAGCCCTTTTTTCTTCAGGGTCATTGGAGGAGTGGGCTTTTCAGAACTTTCCCAGCCCTAGTCTTGTGAGCTTTTGATTGGGTTCATTCAATATCTGACTTTTCAAAACCCCAACTACAATTCTAAGCCCAATCCCTAAAATATATACCAATCACAAAGGAAAAGATTTTTTCACATGTTCCAATTCCCAACAGCCTGATAAGTGACATTATTATCTAGGTATGTACATGAAAGAAATCTGTGGTTCAAAAATTATGAGGAAAAAAATTACCATTTTTTTTTTTTGTTTGTTTCCTTTAGATTTAGACCATTACCATTTCTGCCTACACCATGGCAGCCACTGCTTTTATCGCAGCAACAGTGCTCAATCTCCCATTCTCACGGCCAAAACTGCTTAGTTGTGGCCCTGTTCGGTGCTCTAAAAACCCAAATGAGGCCTTTGAAAACTCTACCAACGGACATGCCACTTTTCCTGAAAAAAGTATTCCACTTCATCTGGCGGTCGACCGTCCTCCACGGCCTCGCCGGATAATCCTGGTGAGACATGGGCAGAGTGAAGGCAATGTTGACGAGAGTCTGTACACCAGGGTTGCTGATCCAAAGATTGATTTGACCGAAAAAGGAAAGGCAGAGGCAGAGGAATGTGGGAGGAAGATAAGGGAAATAATAGAGAAAGACAAAGCTGTTGACTGGAAGGTTTACTTCTATGTTTCACCATACAAAAGAACCCGTGAAACCCTTCGATACTTGGGTAGGGCATTTGAACGTTCCAGGATGGCCGGAATGAGAGAAGAGCCTCGAATTCGTGAGCAAGATTTCGGTAGGTTCCCCTGTTTCTTTTTTCTCTGTTTCCTCCAAAGTAGTACTAGAATAGTTGGAACGCATTCGATCTTAGCTTCTGTATTTTGTTTTCCATGAATGACTCTTTAATTACCATGTTTTGGCAAAAAGGAAATTTTCAGGACAGAGAGAAAATGAGAGTTGAGAAAGCTCTTCGTATGCAATATGGACGTTTCTTCTACCGATTTCCTAATGGGGAATCAGCAGCTGATGTTTACGACAGAATCACAGGTAATATATACAATTGTGAGAAAGCTGTATAAATTACAGCGAATGAAAAGGCTCTAAAAACATGAATGCAACAGGATTCAGAGAAACATTGAAAGCAGACATAGACGTAGGAAGGTTTCAGCGCCCAGGAGAACGAAGCCCGAACATGAACCTGATCATAGTGTCTCACGGTCTGGCTATTCGTGTGTTTCTGATGAGATGGTACAAATGGACTGTGGAGCAGTTTGAGGCACTCAACAATATGGGCAATGCTGGGATGGTTGTTATGGAAAAGGGCTATGGTGGAAGGTAAACTCAAAGAAACTGTGTTCTTCCGGGTTGGGGAAAAAAATCTGAGTATTGAAATGTGTTTGAAATCTACAGGTACAGCTTGCTAATGCACCACACAGAAGAAGAGTTAAAAGAGTTTGGATTGAGTGATGAAATGTTGATTGATCAAGAATGGTAAGTTCTAAAGAATTTTCCTTTTTTGGGAGTTTTCTAATGCTTTAAGTGCTTACAACTATGTTTCTGTTTGCTTATGATGATGAAGGCAAAAGATGGGAAGAATTGGAGAACTGAATTATGATTGCGAGATATTGAATTCTTTCTTCGATCACTTTAAAGATGAGAGCTGCATCGCAGATTAATGGAACATGGTAATGAAATCAAGGAGATGAAGATCATTACCAGGAAAGACTCAAACACATGTAGTTCAATTTTATTTTACTTTCAATGTAACTGTGTAACTGGTTCACTTGGTGAAAAGCAGTGTTCAAAAATAGAGAAGACTCACACCGTCCTTTTTTCGGATGATTTTATGGTAGTACTTGTCTTCTAGTGTCCGAAGCTGCTGCAGGGCATTTTTTATCCCTGCATGAACAAATGGGACCTTGGCATGTACATCTTTTACAATCAAACAAATAACGGGTTCATAAATAAAGGAAAATATCATTTCGGTGAAACCATGAGGGAAACAAATTTTCAGATTGATTCTGTAATTCGAAGTCAGCTATCTTTATCCCCCAGAACCGGGTAGGAAAATTGCTCAAAAAAGTGGAGATGCGGGGTATCGATCCCCGTACCTCTCGCATGCTAAGCGAGCGCTCTACCATCTGAGCTACATCCCCTAATTGGTGAGCTTTGATCAAAATGTATTACATAAGTGCTGGCCTGTGGCCTACATCGGCACCCTGAGCATGAATGCATTTGGGACACTTCTTAGCTTCCATTCAATGTTTCAATGGATTCCTTCAAAGTCTGAATGCCGTGGCTCTAAGTAAAGTTCAAAACTAGAATCCACATCTAAGGAGCAAAGAAAGAACATATAAAAATATGTTTTACTCTAGACTGTAAAACAAGAAACGTAAGAACATATATTTTCATTTAAAGAATTCACAGAATAACCCATTCCCAAGTATCAAGTAAGAATCTGGTTCATAGTACACCGGACAAGTTATACATATGTTGTTTGCACAAGTTAACCTGTGAGGTACATACTACATAACCCTAGAATCAGCAACCGGCCCTAGGGAAGTTCTGCTCTGCTCTATAATCAGCTTATTCATTTAGGCGTCGAATTTGAAAGCCATCAAACTCTAGTTGATCTTGGACATTTTTAAACTCGATTTAGGTGTCCTAATAAGGTTATCTTCTTCCATACTAAACCTGGTTACAATGAATCAAGCCAACTTGCCATCCACCTACTTGAATTTTGAACTAAAACAAATGCCTGTACGGTTTAGAGTGGAAGAGGATTGAAAATCAATCCATCAAAGCATAATTAGGACCAAAGTTTGGGCAGAAAGACAACAGGCAACAAACCAATTAAAACTATCTTCTGCAGAGTGGAATCGGTAACGTTATGAGTTCTCAGTGATTGCAGTTGTAATTCGCAATTGCCTTGGCCCATCATGTTCACCACTGCGTCGCCAGAATGCTCTCCTCCACCAAACTTCAAATCCTCTTCGTATATTGGGACAATCTTCACCAGATTTCAAGAAACGATCAAACCAAGCAAGCAAAATTTCCTGTTGCCAAGCCAAAGGCAAAGTGAGAATTGTGTTACTAAGACCATCCTCAATTAAATGTCGATCAAGACCCTTAGATGCCCTCCTCATCCACCTAAAATCATCATAAAAAGGGACCAACCATGTCTGTAAAAGCAAGAACCTCACATCTTTTGATGCCAATAGTTGCCCCTTTCCTATTCCAACGAATAGCCTAGCAGTAACCCTGCTAACCTCATATCTATGAACAGCTGGAACCTTGGAATGTGCATCAGATAATTCTAATTGAGATGCCCATGTTTTCAGAAAATCCTCTGCAATCTGTCGATCAATCAAAATATCCAAGATCCAGTGCAAATTATCTGCTTGTGTGGCAATCTGACCCACGTCCTGCAAATCAGAAGCTGCTGCTCGGAGAAAATTGTGTCGAAGTAGTTGCAAACACCCTTCACAAGCTGAATACAAAGATTCTTTTCGAAGATCATTCTGAGATGAGCTCTCGTGAAGCATCTTTGAGACCAATCCTTTCATCTCACGCCTTGCCTTCTCATCTTTGCCTTCAAGGACCACATGCAAAAGCTTGAGAAGAACTTCCTCATTATCATTACCATCTTCAGTTCCATTAGGAACTTCAATAGAAACCCTCTTCAAAACTTCTCCTGCTCCAACATTTTCAAGGCGGAGCTCTGCCAACAATGAAGCCACTTTCTCCTCTTCATCCTCAGCCCAAGGAGCAGCTTCTAAGTACTCCAAACAAGATAAAACACCAGCATCAAATCCAATTGCTGCTGAAACCTAAAAAACAGCATAGAAACAACCATTTTAACACTCAAAAAACCTATTTATTTGATGGCAGATAAAATACACAAAAATACAGTAAAAAACCATTGCGGACATGATGATTTATGTTGCTATTCTTCCAAAATATAGAAACAACTTCCATCCCGAACAGATGAGCAGAGACAACCAAAAGTAAATCTGCTCCAGTATTCTTATATGCAGTATTATCTATATGTGTATGAATCACCTGAACTAATACTATTTTGGACCTATTCCTTTTCTTGTTGTTTCTCTTATCTAACTAAAGCTAGCAAAACCCAAAGAATCAATCAAGTTACAGTCTCTCAGCAACCAATCAATGCATAACACTTGTTAAACAAAAACCTTAATCTTCTGAAATCATTGAACAGTTCCTGCTTCTCAGCATCCGACAAACTAATTAAATCATGAAACCAAACCAAAATTTTACCTTCAAAATTCCAAGAACCCTGGATACATCCTCTCTCATTAACTTCTTCCTCAGATCCTTGGAGTACATTAGCCTCAAGGTCTCTATATATACTTCTACATCATCACAATCAGCTATCTCCACCACGTACGGCGGCCCTGGGCCAGGCCTCTGCTCCTTCGCCGACCCATCGGATAACCTCACTGCAAAGAACCTACTGTGAGCGACAAGAATCTGCCGGTGCACGCTGAGGGGCACGCTAATCCCGTCCTTAGAACTCAGTGTCAGCTTGATATCACTTGAACCCGAGTCATTAAATTGGTTTCCGGGGCTCCGGGTGGACAAGAGATAAGAGATCCTCTGCATGGTCAATGCCTGCTTATCGATCAGTTGTGGTGGATGCTGCTGTGGTCGCGGAGCTGAGATCGGTAGCTGCACCTGGTTTGGGGTTCTGGGATGAACATCTGGTTCGCTAGCCATCATCTCCAAAAGGGTCGGACTCGATCGCGTTTTTTCAGGTGGCGGCGGTGGCGACATCGGGTTTAATAGGCCCGCAGTAAGTGCAGAGTTGAACTTAGTGAATCTCGAAGGAGAATGCCCATTTGTCAATGTTGTCGTTCCGGTGAAATCCATCACTGGAGAATGATTTCCCGAAGAAAACCGGACACTGAACGACAAAGAGGAATCCGTGGGAACCGTCTCCTGGTTAGGGTTTACAGGCGCACGGCGGGATTGCACTGGAGGAGAAGGAGGTGGTGGGGTGGGGTTCGTAATGGGTCTGGAAGCAGAGCAACACCAGGAATTATCAGGCGACACAACGGTAGGCGGGTCAAGCTTCCTACTGGAATGCCCAGAAGAACTAAACTCAGCGGCGGAGGCGGGTGAAGAAATTGTGGTTTCCTTGCACTTACGGCGTTTGGGTTTGACGGGCTGTGTGTGGCCCTTGAGTTGAGATGTCGTAATGGTAGTAGTAGTGGTGGTGGTTGCTGCCATGAAATGAAAGTAAAAGGATGCTTTGTTATTGTCCTTTTAACACTCAGACACCATTCATTGGCATTAGCATCGGCATCAACGTCTGAGTTTAAGACACTTTTAAAAATGTTGGTGGATACGACGAAGAAACGACACGGAGATCGTCTGAGGGAACATTAAATATGGGAGAAGAAGAAGCATCAAAGATTGTAAATATCTCTTATTTTGTGTGTGTATGTATGTATGTGTGTTTTGTTTTGTTTTGTTTTGGGGGGTTGAGTCCGGCTTAGTTGGTTGGAGCATTGGAATTCTTAAAACGGAGATGAAAAGAAAAAGAAAAAGGAAGGAAAAGGGCAGCCCCACCATGTTCATGCCAGTTATTGTCTTTTGTCTAGTTTGTCATTTTGCTTAGCAACCAATTAATTAAACATTCCTCATAATAAAAATTGTTGCATGATATACCACATCATAAATTTTTAATGTTCTAGATCTGTACCTATATGTTATGTATAAAGTTAACTTCATCAATTCTATTCAATTATTCAATTAATGTTTGGGAGATTGGCTAGGTTATATTAATGAAATTTGTCTTTCATACAAAATAATAATAATAATGTTTGGGAGATTTATGCTGTACAACTTATTTATGTTATGATATTAACAACTTGTTAGTTTTAATTAAACAACTTGTTAGTTTTAATTAAAGGAGTTTGTTTTCTTTTTTTAAGTTTAAATATTATGAATAGAAAGACAAACGTTATAAAATTTTCTCTTTTTCGAGATTCAATGTGATTTAATGTATTTCTCAAATATAAAGAGATTTAATTTAAAAAAAACTTATTTATGTTATGATCTTTGATAGAGAATTAAATTTGGATGGAGAAAGGATGATAACTAGTAAACACCCTTATCAATCAAGTATTTGATAAATACACATAATAATTATATTTATTTATATAAATTAAACTATTTAATTTATTTGATTGGAGCTAATAACATATAAGTATTTTTGAAACAATATAATCTAAACATCTGATAATCATATTCAGTCATATGACAAAAGGTGGTGATATAAGAATAATATTTTTTTATTATTTTTTTATACAAATTTCACATGATATTAAATAAGTGAATGCATTTAATATCATAATTTTTAAATAAATAAAAAGTCAGTCATTTAAATAATATATAAAATTATATAAATATATATAAGCTACCCCTAAATGATCTTCCTATTACAAAATAAAATTACTACTCCAATTTCCATGTTTGAAAAGAAATTTCTAGAAGTGCATGCATTATGGATTAAACAGTTGTGAGTTTTATTGAATTCCTTTAGAAGAGGGGAGAGGCGGGGTAGGTGCGATTTGTGATTGACTTGGTGGGGATCGTCTGTCTCACGTGAAAGAGAAAGAAATAAAGTTTGATTAAATTAAGGGGACAAAACAGCTATTTGATAACTATATATGCACTTCTTTTCTTTTCTTTTTTTTTCTAACCAAAGTTTGTGCTTTCCCTCACTTTATCCAGTAGGTTTTTTTTTTTAATTTTTTTAATTTTAAATTATATAATATTATATAATGAAAAATAAGAAATAAAGTTTGATTAAATTAAGGGGACAAAACAGCTATTTGATAACTATATATGCACTTCTTTTCTTTGCTCTTTTTTTTATTTTCTAACCAAAGTTTGTGCTTTCCCTCACTTTATCCAGTAGGTTTTTTTTTTTTT
>BPVZ01000062.1:493077-503102 GCA_020521535.1 Rubroshorea leprosula | reverse complement strand
ATTATTGATTGAAATTCAATCAAAGTAAAATATACTCTTCATAGAAGTTTTTTAAAAATGATAATCTTAATTAACAAAAAAAAAGTCATTCCCTTTATTAGAAAAGTTTTAAAGGTATTTATTTTAGATATTAGAGAGCAACTATCAATTATTTGTATTAATTAAATGGTTCAAATATTTTAATTTATAAATAACAACAATTATCAATTGTGAAACATTAACCATCAATTATTAATTATATCAAAACAGCCAATTCAAACAACCTCTTAACAAGTTTTTTTTTTTTTTTTTATCAAATATCTTATTTTTTAAAGAAATATAATTAACCTTGCTGTAATTTTTAAGTGGATAAAGACAACTTTTTTTATTTTAAAATATCCTATCTTATTTCTTAACGCGTTTCATCTATATATATCATAATCATACCCTACAAACTCAAAAAGTCCTTCCTTAAACAGAAGAGAGATTATTGCTAAACTAAACTATTTAAATTAGGCAAAACCATAAGTTAAGTCCCTGAACTAACCCCATAATCGCTACTAAGTTCTTAAACTTTAATTGATGCATATAAACCCTTATTTTAAATTTAAAACTTTAATTTATTTTAAAAATTAAAACTAATATATATTTTTTTTATTATATTTATTTAATATCATATATCATATCATATAATTATAAATTTATTATTTTAAGTGATACTATTTTTTAAAAAAACTTTCGAAATGCTTATACGCCCTTACTATTTTTTTAAGAAATGGAAGTTAGTTTTGGAGTCTCAAACAGCAGTTAAGTTGGCGCGTAAGAAGAAGGGCTTAATTGCTTTGATCGCAGAGTTTAAGGGTTTATATGAATCAATTAAAATCTAATGACTTAATAGCGATTCTGAGATTAGTTCAAGAGCTTAACTTATGATTTTGCCTTTAAATTATTTAAGTAGCAGTAATCGGATAAACACATTTTATTTATTATTTTAATACAAAAGAGTCTTCCAGTTTGAGTGAAGAGCCGTTCCAGCACACGAAAACAAGCAATCGCCCATAGCAACAGTGCCTGAAAAAAGCTGAAAACTCCAAAACTGACTTCCATTTCTCCGATTCTCATCCCTCAGGTATCGTCTCCGGCTCCACTCTGCAACTTTATTTCCTTCGTTCGTTTCTCCGATTCCGTCTGTGTATGAATTCGTCGAGGTTTTCGCTGTTTGAATTTTCAACCATGGTGGTTCCTCTCTTCCTGTGATTTTTATTGAACATATGTTAATCGTTTTGCTCTCCTTTTTGCGCTTGGATCGTTGAATTCGTGGTGATTAATGCTTTTGTGTTTCATAGCCTATTGTAATCACATGCTAGTTCTTGATGAGAAATAACTGAAGATGATTCTTCTTTATCTTTTGCAAAATTTTACTTGTTTTTTTTTTTTTTTCCAATTATAATCTGTTTGATATTCATTTTACTAGTGAGACTTCATCCGTATTGAATCTCTGCTGAGGTATTCGAGATCGATCATGAATCAATTAAGGATCAGTTGAAGTTAGTAAGCATGTATATTTCTGTTGGATTGGAATGATATATGAATTCTCTGTATATGTTTTTTGTGCTTGAAAGTACAGCCTGCAGCCGCTATGAATTTGTTAGAATTTGAATTGGGGAGGTTCTTGTTTTAATTTTGTTTTTTTCTTTTCAATTCTTGGAATATAGTTTTAATGCTTTTTAATGTTAAATTGTATGAACTGAGAGGTTGTAGACATAACTTTGACTGTTTGAAATACTTAGTTTCAGTTGTTCAAGCTGGTTTCTTATTTTCCGTTTTGATCTTTTTTATATTAATCATTTTCCCAGAACTTTCTATCAGAAACTGTGTTTTATATGTAATGTAAAGCAAAGCGCATCATTGTATGGTATCATTTTTTGCCATATTCTTTAAGACAGTTTTATGTTTCCATGCTTACTGTGTCTCTGTATTACAGCTTTAAGTGACTTGAACATTCTTTCTGTTTAACAGAGTTTGTCGCCTTTTCCTGGTGCGGGATTGTGATGCAGTTTGTACCCATTGTTTGAGATGAATGGTGGAGATAAGAGGAAATGGGAGGTTGTTGTTGCTGTGCTTCTAGAGGAGTTGAACTAAACAATACACCTGCATACTATTATGTTAGTATAATTTTTTCCTTGGCATCAATTATTTTCTGCAATCTTTTAGCTTCCATTGTTTGCTGCCTCCACTATTTTTCGTTCCTTGGAAAAACGTATGCAAAAGATTAGGGGAAAAAAACTCTCTAATTAATGGTAATCTCTATGAAATCATTTACCAACAAAAGAATCTTGCTCAAATTCCCTCTTCTTACAGCTCTTAGTAAGGCCTTTCATTGTGCAGGAACATGAGTTGTCATCCGCCATTCCTGTAAGCTGCAATTGGACCATTTCTTGTTCTTTCTGCTAATAACTGGGCACTGCTGATGATATCAATTGTAATTTAGTTGTTCTTGAAGTTAGTCCTTTTAAAACCATTAGCAAGTTGCTTATGTACCTGATGTCAATTCAGGTCAATTGTAAAAATGAGTCAAACTGTAGACATAACTGAAATGAAAATTTTACTTGCTTTCCTGTATACCACCACCATTCAGTTTTATAAAATTGGTTGGAATTATCTCATATGAAGGTTTCAAAATTGAACTGTCTTGGTTGGTATTGATTGCATTTACCATTTCTCTTCTTGGTGTGGAATTACTTTTTCTTGACAGTACCCAAGAGCATCAGAAGAACATGTACGTTTATCGTCTCAACATGGTGCTAGCTCTGGCCTCTCTACTGGACTCCTGGTTGATACCAATCTGGACACATCAATCCCAGATGCTTATAGACCACCTCCTGCTCCTCTGCCATTTGACGTGGGTTTAGTGCCTTCTCAAACTGGTTCAGTTGCTCAAGAAATTCATAATAGTAAGAGAAATGCACTAGTGCAAACAACAAATTCTGATTCTGGTCAGGATGCAATAGATGTCAATGCTCAAAATATGTCAACTGAGTCTGAGGGGTTGAATGAATTAGACTGCAAAGCACAGTCTAATGTTGAAAGTGAACTGCTAAAGAAGTTAGAAGTTGAGCTTTCAAAGTCAGCTGAAAGCATTGTATCTGCAACTGAGGAGGAGGATGTATGCCCAATCTGTTTGGAAGGTAATATCTCTTACTTGGCGAGATATGGAAGGACTTACAATGGTGAAAACAAAAAAAAAATGAACATTGCTCATCTTTTAGAAATTTTGAGGAAAGACCCTTTTTCTGTTTTTCCTTGCAGAGTATGATGCAGAGAATCCCAAAATCACCACAAAATGTGACCATCACTTTCATCTTGCATGTATCCTTGAATGGATGGAAAGAAGTGACACCTGTCCCGTGTGCGACCAGGTTTGTCTCAGAAAAAAATCTTCATACTATATGATTTTGATATCATGGATTATCATAAAAATTAACAAGGGTTTTGAAATCTTGTGCTCCAGGAAGTGATAATCAACACTCCTTACTGATAAGTAGCTGTCTGTTGGGAGTTAAATTAGCTGCTCCAAACCAAGGTTGAAAGCAAAGCTTACTTTACGGTGCATGAGAGAAAGACTTTCTTGACGTTTCTTTTACCATTTCCTGTTTCTAGTGGCTGTTGCAGATTTGGCCATGGTTTTGGTTTTGTTTTTCTACTTTTCTTTTCCTTCCCCCACCCCCTTTTTCTTCCTTATCCCTTTCTTTTTTTTTCCCCCTTTATAAGTCTTGTCCTTTCCTAGTGCATAATATCTTTGTGCATTCATATCCCTTTAAACTTGAAAATTTTGAAAGACAACGAAAAAGGAGAAAGCAATTGCAAGAAAAGGTAAACAGAAACTGGTTTGCTGCCATTTAAGAAGGCTAATACTCATTAACTATTTTTCATCCATAAGGTTTAGAAGATCATCATATCATTTAGTTATTAATTGTCAATTCCATAGGAGTAATACAGGAAATATAATGCCTTTACATTCTGTGTCGATGCAGCAAGTGTCTACGAAACTTGTAGTTTTGGAAGCAATGCTTCCTCATACTTATATTTCATCATATAAATGGCATGTGGTTGTAGTAATAATCAATTTCATGGCTTTTATGAAGTTGTTTAGGAATTGACATTTTGTGTACGTTACTGTTTCATGTTTATGATTGTTAGATTTTTCACATCAATGTTTGCTAATGATTTATTTTCAATGATTTTGTATGGGTAAATATTTTATTTTCTTTTAGTATAATAAAAATAACTTTTCCATCTTATTTTGATCTGCAAAGAAACGTTTAATACTTAAATTTAATTCCAATTGTTCTTTTAAAAGGAAAATTCGTAAAAATTAGAGATTAAATTTTAAACTTATGATTAAAAATATAAGTATTTTTTTTGTTAAATTATATAATTAATAATAAATCAAATTGTTCTTAAGGTAAAGTCATATAAAATTATTTATCGTATTTTTATTTTCAATGATTTTGTATGGGTAAATATTTTGTTAAATTATATAATTAAAAATAAATCAAATTGTTTTTAGGTTAGTTTTTGTGCATGCTGAGATTGAATTCTTATTAGATGATTTTAAAGATGTATTTCTCACATAATATATTTTAAAAAAATAAAAATAATTTTAATGCTAATTCCAAGTGATTTGAAAAAAAAAAAAAAAACTCAAACTACCGGCAACATGCTGATACAATTAATGTCATTTCAACATATAAAATAAATATATGTTTTATTATTATTTATTTTTTTATTCACAAAATTTAAATTTAAAATCTTATTTAAAAAAAAAAAAACAAATTCTTTCCGCTTTGCTAAAATAAATATAAGTTTAATGCATGAGAAATTGAGAGTACTGGTCTTTGACACATTAATTAATTTGGCCTTGGAAATTGCCCTTTTCCTAAAAATGCAAAATGCGGGGAAGAAAGCAAAATGCTATACGAAGTAATTAAGTTCTTCCTTGAATGTCGGCGGAATAATTAAAATTTTATACTCCACATAAATGGAAGGGTAACTATCATTTTTTTTTTTTCTAGATTATATCATCAGACATTATTACGAATACATTTACCTTTTTATAAGGACAAACCTTATTGGGTAAAACTTATTACCATAAAAAAATGATAAAACTTATTGGGTTTGCAAATATAAATTTTTATTTTTAAAAATAAAAATATGAACTTTGTTTTCTTTTTTTTTTAAATTATTGAATTATGATGATGTAATAAACAACAATTAAAATTTATATCTTTAAATAAAAAAAAATAAACATTTCTTATTTGATTTTAAAAACTTAAAAAATTTATATCTCTATTTACATTTTTTTCTTTTATTTTTACTGCTAGTTCTTAAAATTTATGACTCTAAAAAATGCTTTTTATCGGATTTATTGGATATGTAGGCTGAATTAACAATAAATTTACAGATAAATTGAATTCATAGTTGAATTCCCCTCCCCTTTTTCCCCATGTTTTTTTTTCCTTGTGAAACTCATCTACCTTTTCAATTGTTCTGGTGAAACTCATCCTAATTTCTCTAGTTCCTGTATTTACTCCACATAATCATGTCTAGACATAAACCATTTTAACCATATTTTAAGCAGGCACCTGGCTCCCACTAATGTCTTGAAAAATTGTTATCTCAAATTTCTAGACACCAACCTGAATTTGTTCCCATTGTCCATCTCTTCCTCTCCGTGGTTTCAAGTTTGCCGGCTTTGGGACAAGACCCGATACGCCGCCAACAATAAAATGAGGTAAGATGATATCTTTCAAGATATATCAGGGCAAAGATTCAATCTTCCTTATGCCCGGAGCTATGTTTTTCTAAACTTCAAGATTTTTATCTGCTTCTTGATTTCTTCTTCGTTTCCTTTCCTCCCCTTCTTCCCTTTTTGTCGTTTGTACTTTACTTTGTGTTCATCTGTTTAGAAGATTAGAGGAAGAAGAAAGAATCAAATTGTTGATCTTTGGGTGAGAGGCTGAAAAGGGTAGGGATAAATCTAAGTTCATGGCAGGATGGTCAATCCTAGAAAATGGGTCTGATTCGGGTTACCTAGGAGTTGAGAATCATGGTCAGAGATATGGCTGTTGCCGAGATATTGATCCTGCTGTCAAGGGTAGTATTGATAAATCTGATGATCTCGAGGTAAAGCAAAGATCCCTTTTTGATCTGTTTATTTCTTGTTTTCTGAAGGAGTTGGCTAGTAGGGGTTCTATTAGGCCCATGCCGGCAATGCTTGGTGATGGGAAATTGGCAGATTTGTTTAAGCTTTTCTTGGTGGTGAGAAAGAAAGGTGGGTATGATTTCGTCTCGAAGAATGGGTTATGGGCTTCCGTGGCAAAAGAATTAGGGTTGGATATTAAAGTTTCAGCTTCGGTTAAATTGGTGTATTTTAAGTATTTGCATGAGGTGGAGAAATGGCTGAGGGAGGGATTCAGAGGAAGAGTATCTGAAAATGGTTCGTGTGAACCCTGTGGGAGTTTAAGGTTCTTATCACTGGAGCTGGAGAAGAAGTTTAGAGGGTTTTTTGGAAATGGGATGGACCAAGCGGCAACAGATAATGATGTTGCCCTATTGAAACAAAAGAACAATGATAAGCGCGTATCTAAAGACATCAAGGAGAATGGGTTAAATCCTTTCATTAATTGTAGACAAAATTTGTGCAATGATATTGTCAAAAGGTTTAGTGATGATAACGAAAAGGTAAGTGGGGACAATCCTGCGATTCTGGATCCTATTATTGTCAAGAATGAAGTCAGTTCCCGAAAGAGAAAGAGACTTTCTTTATCAGGAATGCTGAACTGGGTAATCCAGATTGCAAAAAATCCTTTTGATCCTTCAATTGGTCCCATACCAGAGCCATCCAAGTGGAAAGAGAATCATCAAGGCACTGACTTTTGGTTCCAGTTAATGAGGGCAAGGGATGCTTTAATGCAGAAAAGGCAGAGTCACTCAATTCTAGAACAACCTTCCTTGCAGGTGCAGATTATACATCATGTTTATTTTCGCATCATAAACCTCTATATTTTTCCATCCTCATGGTAGGCATTTCTGTCAAACATATAAGCAAGTTCTTATATTGATGCCTTCAGGTTTTTACCTTTGTAAATTGTCTACTAGCAAGTTGGTAATCTCACATGCATCGAGTGGCTATGATTGTTTTCTAATTGTGATTTAGTGTGTGAGCTTGTGATCAATGCAGACAAAATTTTGTTAGGGTGTTTGTTTTGATGAAATTATTTAAACATCTCCAATTTGGAGTCATTGTTTCCCACTGTATGCAACAATGAATTAATGCTAAAGAAAAGATCTCATCCTTGCACCATCAGCATTGTAACCAAGTTGGGTGGTGGTGCTATTGCTTGGTGTTAGGAATAATCAGTTCTGTTTTCATAGAAGCACCATGGAACAAAAGTTAGAAGTTAGAACAAATGAGTTTTCTATATCTGAAACTACAGTCATATTCATCCCATGTTAATTTATTTCATACCCCAATTTTAAAAGCTGTTTACTGTTTAAACCTTGCAGGTTAAGCAAAAGATGCATCCATCCATCTATGAGGAAAAATTTCTTGAGCACCATTCTCCTGAGCGGTTAAGAACCCATTATAGGATTCCTACTTCAGCAAAAATTTGTCTGTGCTCTTGTTGCAATCCATGCCCAAGCTCTCAGCAAGTGGCAATACCAAAGATGGATCCTCAAGTTGTGGGCTTGCCATGTTCAAATAGGACTGCTGACTCATCTGAGGATGATTTCATCAAACAACATGTTTGTGTTGGCCTCTCCTTCCAAGCTGAAGTCCCTGAATGGACTGGTATGGTGTCAGATAGTGACATCAAATGGTTAGGCAATCGTGTATGGTCTGGAGAACGTGATTCCTTAACTGAAATGGATTCCATTGGTAAAGGAAGACCTGAAGCATGTGCCTGTCTATTTCCTGGTTCTGTTGAATGTGTTAGATTTCACATTGCTGAGAAGAGGATGAAATTGAAGCTTGAACTAGGTCGAGTTTTCTATCGTTGGAAATTTGATCGGATGGGGGAGGAAGTGTCACTCCGTTGGACAATTGAGGAAGAAAAGAGATTTAAGAATATGGTGCGATCTGCCTCCCAATCTTTAGATGCATGCTTCTGGGCCGATGCATCCAAGTACTTTCACGATAAGACAAGAGAAGACTTGGTTAGCTATTACTTTAATGTACTTTGTATACAGCATAGAAGTTATCAGAATCGAGTGACTCCTAGAAACATTGACAGTGACAATGATGAAGACGAATTTGGATGTGCAAGTGACAGTTTTGGACTGGATGCCCTTAAGGTTCCTGGCAGCAGCCAGTTGATCTGTGCTCAGAACAATCAGTGCACTGATTTGGCATAGAATGGAAGCAGATAAGAATTTGTCACTCTGAGGTATTTTTTATACGGATTTGTCACTCAGATTAAGAACTGTGACCCCTGTGGCATTAAAGCAGCCAAATTTTTGTAGTTTCTCCTGTACCACACATGATCACTCATGTCTTAAAACTCTGCATAGGTTAGGATAGTCGCCTTCTCTTAGGAGATGCAATTTTGGCATAAATTGTGTACAGTACTCTTACTTTGTATACAGAATCAGGAGTAGTAGAGAGATTTTTCTGTATCTCCAGTTTTGGGTTTCATTTCTCTCATAAATTTGCATACTGGCACTTAGCACTTTAATTGCAAACTTTCTCAGTTATAGAATTTCACGATTATGCATTGCCTCCACCATGGTTTTACAAAAGGGTTTAAGTTCTTGAATGTTTTCTTCTCTACGTGAAGTATAGGTTTTTACCCTTTGGGAAATGATGTTGTTTTGATGATAATGGAATTCTGTGATGCTGATATAACCTGTTTGTTGAAGCTGCTTATATATCAATTAACCAATCACCAGCAGGCACCAGGGCTGCACCTTGAAACCCTACAAGTTTAAAACCAAAACAAGAGATTGTGCCCCATCAAACTTTTTTTTGTTTCTTTTCCTTTATGGTCGGAAAGCAGAAGTTAGAAAACCATTTGAAGCTGTGTTGCATTCACATTTGCTTCAAATTTTTTGAATGTCTACAAAATGAAACAAAAAGTCATTCAAAACTAGTTCGAGGTTGCAAGTTGCGAGGGGAAATTGGCAGAAATTTGGAGGGATGGTAGACAAGTTATTTTAGTTCCTTGAAAACCCCTTTTTTTTAATAAAAAATTTTGAATTATATGATGATAGGTGAATTTTTTTTTTATTTCTTTAACTCTGTTTTACCATATTATTATATCATATAACTCGAATTAATAATTTTTTACTTTCTTCTACTTAAGTTATTAGTAAAAACTAAAATTTTTTTCTTCTTATATATCCTTATTATCTTTAAATATGCACAATGAGACTTTCATTTTTTATTCCAATTCAATGTCTTATGATTTTATTATAGGTAAAGAAAATTATCATTAAATTATTTAAATCATTTACATTTTTATTATATCACTAGGCTACTTGAATTATTGGCACTTTTATTATTTTTTAATTTAACTTCATAATCCAAGCTTTTCTGTGTTCTTTTCTAATGTAATTATACCGTTAAATTTAATAAATTGTTTATTAATTATGTGATTTATTTCAGTTTAATTTAAAAACAATTTTTTTTTTCAGAATGATCTATAAACTATCAATTTTGTTTTAAAATGGTTTACTTGACAAACATTTTGTTAATTAAACCAACGGAGTTCTTTTTGTGGTTGACATGTGCTCCCTGAACTTTTGAAAAATATTAAATATAGTACATATATTTTTTTACAACATTTTATTTTTGAAGTTTAAATTTTATATCAAATATAATAATTAATTAAGATAATAATTTTAGTTTACATTGATCAAGATTCTAATTTTAATTTACAATAATCAATATTATAATTTAAATTTTATTATTTTCTAAAAAACATAATATCATTATTAAATTACATATTTTTTCACTTATTTGTATAGAAAAACAAAAAATTTTA
>BPVZ01000062.1:440332-456377 GCA_020521535.1 Rubroshorea leprosula | reverse complement strand
TTTTACATGATGGATTTTCCACCTAATATTGAAAATGTAAAACAGTCAATCACTTAGCAGAAAAATTAACTACGTAAGCACTTAATTGACAAAAGGATGAAATTGGTGTTGAAAATTGAAGTTAAATGATATTTTCGGTACTTTTTGAAGTTCAAGGATGATTGGGTTCAAAAATAAAAGTTGAGGGACCAATTTAGGTATTTAACCTAAAAAAATATGTTACCCACCTAGTATCACCACCTAATTAATTTTTAAATAGAAAAAATTAAAACATGACATCTTTATTTAGAAACTGACAAAATTAATATCATAAATAAAAAAAAATGTAAAGTTGACATCTTTATTTGCACGTTCAGTCCGACCTTAACTGGCCCACTTTTATTGTTTGCACTAATTAGATTCTAAAGCATGTGGTGCTTATGGCCAATCTAAGGACGGTTTAAGCAGCTTTGTCAATAGACATCACATCTATTGCAAGCTTGAAATTTTAGGTTGATGTCACAATTAGCGGGTTGATGTCACAATTGGATGGCCTAATATGACTCGGTTAGGTACCTATATATTAAAGTAGGATTTTCTTAATGGGATTATCTAACCTGTGCCCTAAGGCACAAGTTAGTGAGCAATTAATAGGGTTAGTGAGTAATTAATAAGGAATCAAAATGTATTTAATATAATATCTCTATTTAAATTTTTAAAGAATTTTAATGATAAAATTCTAATTTTTTTTATTGGGACGTTTATATCATTCTCTCCTTCCCTCCCATAATCTCTTCTTATCTCTCTTCCACTTCTCACTCTTTGAAGTCAAGTAAAAATGTTTTCAAATCAAACAAACACCAATTCCAAACAATTCCTCTCCCAGTCATTGTTGGGTCCTTTGGAAAGATTTTTCATCTAGGTATTAACAATCCAAAACCCAAAATTGTCTTCATCATCCTCATCGCTCAAGCTTGCAATGGCAAGGAGGGAGGAAAGGGATGTGAGACACAGGGAGGGAGGCGGAAAGGCATAGGAGACAGAGGGTTTAAATATTTTAGGAGTAATGATTCAGCGGACGAAAATGCAGGACGACAAAAACGCGGGACAACAGTGATACAAAGAGGTTAAAATTGTAATTGCACCACATACATTAATCTTGCATCACTGTCGTCTTACGTTTTCGTCCCGCATTTTTGTCTACTGAATCATTACTCATATTTTAGGGTACTGTTATGAGGGGTATAAATGTCTCAATCCAAAAATTAAAATCTTTTCATTAAAGCTCTTAAAAAATTTAAATAAAAATACTATATTAAATGCATTTTGATTCTCTATGAATTACTCACCAACTGTGTTTTTAAACAATTTTTTTTTTAATTTGTACTTTTAAGATATAAAAAATGTAAAAATTATGCTTTTAAAGATACAATCCAGAAAAACCCATTATAATATAAACAAGAAATGTTATTTATTTTAACATGGTACAGTAAAAAAAGTGTGATATGAGTCAATCTCATAATAAATTAATTAACATGGTTAATTTATTCTAAACCAAAGCTGAATGCGCAAATTAACCTATTCAATAAGATAGAATCTGGTTATCTTGTTCAACGTAAATATGGTCATCCATGTCATGCAAGGTGAGATATTTAAAAGCCAATCTAGGATCGCAATTCAACCTTCACCATTATTGACAGCCTCCATTTCTAGCATTTTGTTGCCAATTTTCTGGGTGGGTGAAAGAGGGAAAGAAAAGACGACCATAACTTTTTGCTGAACTGGTCCTGTATAGTTATTAAAGTCTTAGCCATCGGGATCTGGGATAGAGAAGGGGGTCAGTGGGAACTCAATAATGAACTCTGTTACTAGTTTCTATGACCTTTTGTTTTTATACAAACTAGAATAGAGATGTGGACTCTAGTACTTGGACTTGTTAGATCACCTTCTAATTGTCAACAATATGGTCGTTTCATTTGGACCAACCAACTTTTCATCTATTTAGTTTTTTTTGTTTTCTTCTTACCAATAAACTGCAACCTTAATGCTCATATAAGAAAGCTGTCTACCACAGAAAAATTTCTCTAGTTGTCTGGCTATGATTTGCTGTCTGCACGTTAAGATCATGCGTATGCATGCAGTATATCTGTTCACGTGATTTATTGAAGCATAAATGCCGTATTTGTTAGAATTCGGAGTGACGGTGTTCAAGAAACAGAAGCAGAGAAGAAAAATAAAAGTAGGTGAGAATTGTGTACGTGGCCTCAACACAATATTTGTATCTAATCTAAAATCAATTGGTGATAAGTGAAGTGATTTTCTTTGTATTTAACCCACAAGCTTTTTATTTTTGTATTTCAGGTGGGATTATTTTCTCACTTAACACGCCTCCTCATGTGTAGACCCGCTATGAATGTTGGATCCTGTCACGTGGGTTAACATACCCCCTTAAATGCAAGCCCAGTACCTTCAACTTCGGGTCTTGCCAGGTGAGCTAACAATTAGCTCTATCTTGAACTCTGATACTATGTAAGAATCTTGCATGTGTGTTCAATACAAGGTTTGCATCCAACTTAAACTCAATTGGCTTTATGTTGGCTTTACATTGGATGCAAATCTTGTGTTTAGCCCACATACAAGATTTTCACATGATATCAGAGTTCAGATTCTATCATGGGAAACCCGTTGTTAACCCACTTGCTAGGACTCAAAGTTGAAAGTACCGGGTCTGCATTTAAGGAGGCATGTTAACCCACGTGACAGGACACGACATTCATAGCGTGTTTGAGGGGGCAGTGGGAAAATTCCACATCAAGTATAAAAATAAGAAACTTGTGGGTTAAATACAAGGAATGTTACCCCACCTATTGCCAATAAGTTTTAGGTTGGATGCAAACCTTGTGTTGAGTCCATATGCACGATTTTCATATGGTATCAGAACCTATATTTTGTCCTGAGAAGCACATTATTAGCCCATCTACTAGGACTCAAACTTGAAGGTACCGGGTTTGCATTTAAGGGGGCATGTTAATCCAAGTAACAGAACCCAACATTCATACTGGGTTTGCATGTGAGGAGGCGATGGGAAAATCTTACATCAAGTATAAAAATAAAGTGAAATACAAGAAAAATCACTCCATTTATTATCAATTATGGAATTAGAGATCCCATCACTTGATACTACATAACATTATGCATGTTTAGAGATCTTCAAGATTGGATTCTTTTCACACCTTGCGTTAAGTAGAGAGTATAATAGACAACTATGACCATCTCACTTGTATTGCATATAGATCCTGGACCAAATTCATTCAGCTGCCTACATCTTCATTGAATGCAGGAAATTGAGGAGACGCAATTTCCGCCTCAATTTCCTGGAAAATTAGTTGAGGATTTCTTCTTAATTAGGACAGAATTATATAATAATTATTTTTTTTTGGTAGAAAAATTATATAATTATTATATTACAGCTAAAATGATGAGTTCTTTTCACAGCTTCCCTGTCAGTATTTATTGCATAATTATATACAATATATAATTTTTTTTTTGCCAAATCTCTATTTGTATCCTGCATATTAATTATTTTTTTTACCATCAATACTAAAAAAATTTTACTTCAGTCAACACCTTTCATAATTTAAAACTTATAAAAAAACACAAAAATTAATAATCAAATCCTATATTTACGCTCTAATTTTATTTGTAATTTTGTCGGTAACTTAGTAATTTAACTTGTAAGGGTGATTGCTCCTTATACTTATTTAAATAAAATTTTGATTCATAAAAAAAAAATGTTAGTAATTTAGGGTTTTTAAAGTTTTTCAAATTATGAAGAATATTATTCAGAAGTAAAAATTATAGATAGTGTTGATTATAGAAAAAATAATGTTCATCGCAAATAGGGGTTTGGCTTTATATTTGCAATTGTACGTGGTTACTATTAATGAACTGTGGGGGGTGGTTTGTCCTTAATGATCTCAACCGGCCCATGTGGGCATTAATGGCTCTGTTTTAATTGGCTTGTTAACCAGATCTATTCATGCATAATCAACGAGAAATTTGCCTTACACTTATTTTTTGCCTTGTTTATTGCCTTTCCTTTCTGCATTTTTCCCCACTATAAAAAACACTTTTCCGTTCTAGCTTTTCTTCTCAGCACGGACTTCTTGTTTTTCTTCTTCTTCTTCTTCTTCTTCTTCTTCCCTATTCACTTTCTTCCCAAGAAACTAAAACTAGACATTTCTTTCTCTGCCTTCCTTGCGATTCAAGTAGTAATAACTTGACTGATGCAGATTTTCCTAGCTTGAACTATACTGCTTTGCTCTGTTTCATGTTTTAATCAATCTTTTTCTGTTTTCTGTTATGATCACGTCCATATTTGATAGATGGTATCGATGATCCACATGGATATATCCATGGCTTTAATGATCCTATCTGCCGTTGCACTATATCTGGTATGGTTCAGATTCATCACGAGATCATTAGGTGGCCCACGCGTCTGGCCGCTATTGGGCAGCCTTCCGGAGCTCATCAAGAACTCTAGTCGGATGCATGATTGGATTGCAGATAATCTCAACTCACGCGGGGGAACGTACCAGACATGCATCTGCGCCGTCCCCTTTCTTGCCCGGAAACAAGGTCTCGTGACCGTCACTTGTGATCCAAGAAACTTGGAGCACATCTTGAAGGTCCGTTTCGATAATTACCCTAAGGGACCAAATTGGCAAGCCGTCTTCCATGATTTGCTTGGTGACGGGATCTTCAATTCCGATGGTGATACGTGGCTCTTCCAGCGTAAGACCGCCGCATTGGAGTTCACCACCAGGACTCTCCGGCAAGCCATGGCTAGGTGGGTCAGCCGAGCCATTAAGTATAGGTTTTGCCCTATCCTCGATGCGGCTCAGAGGGAAGCTAAGCCAGTTGATCTCCAAGACCTGTTGCTTCGGATCACGTTCGATAACATCTGTGGCTTGGCTTTTGGTAAGGACCCACAAACGCTGTCACCAGGGCTACCGGAGAATGGCTTTGCCACCGCCTTTGACCGAGCCACCGAGGCTTCGCTTCACCGCATGATTCTACCAGAAGTTATTTGGAAGGTGAAAAAGTGGTTCCGGCTGGGGATGGAAGACAGCTTGAGCCGAAGCCTTGGACACATAGATAAATACTTGTCCAAAATCATCGATGAACGAAAGCTTGAGCTGGCAAGCAGAAAGCAAGACGGGACCCCACACGACGACTTGATGTCCCGTTTCATGAAGAAGAAGGAGTCCTACTCAGACGAGTTCCTCAAACACGTGGCACTGAACTTCATCCTAGCTGGACGCGACACGTCGTCAGTTGCACTGAGCTGGTTCTTCTGGTTGGTCAGTCAAAACCCCAGTGTTGAAGAAAAAATCGTATCAGAAATCTGCACCGTTCTGATGGAGACACGTGGCAGCGACGTTTCCAAGTGGGTGGAAGAGCCCTTGGTTTTCGAAGAAGTCGATCGATTGATATACCTTAGGGCCGCACTGTCGGAGACCCTCAGGCTCTATCCATCGGTGCCGGAAGATTCAAAGTATGTAGTTTACGACGATGTCCTTCCCAGCGGGACTGTCGTTCCGGCAGGATCTAATGTCACGTATTCCATCTATTCAGTCGGGCGGATGAAGTTTATATGGGGAGACGATTGCCTGGAGTTCAAGCCGGAAAGATGGGTCTCCGAAGACGGCAAGAGATTTGAGGTGAAAGACTCGTACAGATTTGTAGCATTTAATGCCGGCCCTAGGATTTGCTTGGGGAAGGATTTGGCTTACTTACAGATGAAATCAATAGCTGCGGCAGTCCTTCTCCGGCACCGGCTGATGGTAGTGGCAGGGCACCGGGTGGAGCAGAAAATGTCGCTGACACTTTTTATGAAGTATGGGCTCCTGGTGAATGTTCAGCCAAGGGACCTGAAGCCTGTACTGATGAAGATAAGAAACGATGGAGTTGAAGACGGGATGATGGATCGTGAGGTACGTGAGCAGTCTCTGGAATAGTGTACAAAGAGCTGGAAAAGTGGTATATATTATGTAAAGCAAGATAATGCAATTTCCAAAATAAGGTTTCCTAAGTCTTGGTTTAGATAGAGCAACCAAAGCAGCAATTGACATGTAGTACTGTTGTTTTAATTAAGTGAATAAAATTTTAAGTCAATTATATATTGAATTCAGAAATTGGGCAAATTTTAGTTATTTAAGTTATCTGATTTATAAGAACTAATTAAATATATGGATTAGTGAGTTAGGAATTGTAATGGTGGGGGCAAGCTAAAAAATCTGCAACTGAAAAAAATTTTAAAACTAATAAAATTGTAATTGATGGATAGAGTTTAACTGGGTTTTGAGTTTGTTTGATTAAAAAATGGACCAAACTAATTATAAAAATGGGTTGAGTTTTGGTTACTAAGTCTAAAAACTAAAGAACTGATGACTAGTGTGAATATAATTAAAAAATCTAGACAAAAAACCTTTTATATAAATTTTTAATGGTTTTTAGATTTTTTTTTAAGGTTTCTTAGTCATTTTTCACCGAATTACTTATTTATTTGGATAATTTTTAATTTTTTAGTGACTGAAATTAATAAAATAATGAATACGAAATTCAAAAAATACAAAAAATATAAAAATATTTGTTTAGTTCAAATCAAAACCGATCCAAATGGTTACTCTCATAAGTGTAACCAAAACCAATAAAATCCATATTTTTTAGTTTGGTTAATGGTTACTAAAATTAAAGACCCAAAACTTCAATTAAACTGATAATTTGGTTTTGGTTACAATTGAAACCAAACCGTGCCCAACCCTATTAATTAGTGCTTAATTAACATTGTTATCAAAAGTCAAAGAATCCAAGTAGGTCAATAGTGATTTTAAAATAAGAAATTTTATATTCAAAATTTAAATATAAAAACATTATTATTTGAATTGTTAGTTGTAGTTGGCCCAAGATAATTAAGCACGCCTGCAATTTAAATGAAGAGTTGAGACAACTTATTATTTGTGGGGATTGGTGAGGGACATGAAGTGAAGGTGCTAATTATGCTTCCCTAACCTGGTCAAATGATGTAAAAGTCTCGAACCGGGCCTTGTGGCCCAATGATTCGCCCCTAAGCTTTAGTGCTTGGGTGAGATGGTGGTCGGAGTTTCGAACTTCACCAATCTGTGGCTTGATGGCCTCACGCTTCATTTGAGGGGGTGAAATGTTCACTCGGTCTAAAGATCAATTGCTAACAATTAACTCATTAACTTTCTAACCATGACCCTTGTAAAAAAAAAAAAATTGATGTAAAAGTCCCCAACATTATCTTTCATATCAAAACAATGAAAGGGGCAAAAAGGGGAAGAAAAATGAGGTGTTCAACATACTGTCCAAGCTTCTTATTCCTCACTCTACCAGGAAAAGAGCCTATATTTATTATTAGAATATTAAGGCTATCAATGGTTGGTTGAAGTGCTTCACATATGGCAGCTTGTACTTTTCTGATTTATTATAACAAACTTCTTCCTATACCTAAAATTTTACTACCTACCCTCAAATTTTAGCAAGACCTATTTATATTTTATATAAAGCATGATAATGCAATAACTGAAATCAAGGTTTGATCGGTCTAGATCAAATAATGCAACAATTGACATGTAGTATTGTTGCTTCAATTAAGTGAATAAAAATCTGAGTCAATTATACATTGAATTTAGAAATTGGGAAAGTTTTGGTTGTTTAAGTTCTTTGATTTACAAGAACGAATTAAAGGTATGGATTAGTGAGTTAGAACCTTAATAGTAGGGGTGGGCCAAAAAATCTACAATCGAAAAAAATTTAAAAACCATCGAGACCCTAACCGATGGGTAGGGTTTGACTGGGGTTTGGGTTTGTTTGACTAAAAATTGAATAAAACTAATTATAAATAGTTTGAGTTTTGGTTACTAAATCT
This sequence comes from Rubroshorea leprosula, assembly GCA_020521535.1. Taxonomy (NCBI): domain Eukaryota; kingdom Viridiplantae; phylum Streptophyta; class Magnoliopsida; order Malvales; family Dipterocarpaceae; genus Rubroshorea; species Rubroshorea leprosula. The sequence goes on along the minus strand of BPVZ01000062.1, from coordinate 448,444 downwards.
AAAAACTTTAAAACCGATGATCATAGTGAATATAACTAAAAAATCCAGATTAAAAACCTTTTATATAAATTTTTTAATGGTTTTTAGATTTTTTTTAAGGTTTCTTAGTCACTTTTCACCAAATTACTTATTTAATTGGATAATTTTTAATTTTTTAGTGATTGAAATTAATAAAATAATGAATAAAAAATTCAAAAAATACTAAAAAATATAAAAATAAGTTTTTAATTAAAACCAAAACCGATCCAAATGATTACTCTCATAACTGCAACCAAAACCAATAAAATCCATATTTTTTTGGTTTGGTTAATGGTTACTAAAATTAAAAACTCAAAACCCCAGTTCAACCAATAATTTGGTTTTGGTTACAACGGAAACTGAACCGTACCCACCCCTACTAATTAATGCCTAATTAACATTGTTATCGAAAGTCAAAGAATCCAAGTAGGTCAATAGTGATTTTAAAATAAAAAATTTTATATTCAAAATTTAAATATAAACACATTATTATTTGAATTGTTAGTTGTAGTTGGCCCAAGATAATTAAGCACGCCTACAATATAGATGAGGAGTTGAGACATCTTATTATATGTGGGGATTGGTGAGGGATATGAAGTGAAGGTTCTAATTATGCTTCCCTAACCTGGTCAAATGACGCAAAAGTCCCCAACACTATCTCTCATATCAAAATAATGAAAGGTGCAAAAAGGGAAAGAAAAATGTGGTGTTCAACATACAACCCAAGCTTCTTATTCCTCACTCAGTCACTCTACCAAGAAAAGAGCCTATATTTATTATTAGAATCTTAAGGCTATCAATGGTTGAGTGAAGTACTTCACGTAGGGCAAATTGTACTTTTTTTATTTATTATAACAAACTTCTTCCTATACCTAAAATTTTACTACCTACCCTCAAATTTCAACAAGACCTATTTATATTTTATATAAAGCATGATAATGCAATAACTGAAATCAAGGTTTGATGGGTCCATGTCAAATACTACAACAATTGACATGTAGTATTGTTGCTTCAATTAAGTCAATAAAAATCTGAGTCAATTATACATTGAATTTAGAAATTGGGAAAATTTTGGTTGGTTAAGTTCTCTGATTTACATGAACTAATTAAAGGTATGGATTAGTGAGTTAGAAACCTTAATAGTAAGGGTGGGCCAAAAATTCTACAATCAAAAAATATTTAAAAACTGACGAAACCATAACCGATGTGTAGGGTTTGACTAGGGTTTGGGTTTGTTTGACTAAAAATTGAATAGAACTAATTATAAATAGTTTGGGTTTTGGTTACTAAATCTAAAAACTAAAAAACTGATGACTAGAGTGAATATAACTAAAAATTCCAATCAAAAAACCTTTTCTATAAATTTTTTAATGGTTTTTAGATTTTTTTTTTTTTAAGGTTTCTTAGTCACTTTCCACCAAATTACTTATTTATTTGGATAAATTTTAATTTTTTGATGATTGAAATTAATAAAATAATGAATAAGAACTTCAAAAAATACTAAAAAATATAAACATAATTTTTTAATTAAACCAAAGCCAATCCAAATGGTTACTCTCATAAGTGTAACCAAAACCAATAAAATCCATATTTTTTGGTTTGGTTAATGGTTACTAAAATTAAAAACTCAAAACTTCAGTTAAACCAATAATTTGGTTTTGATTACAACTGAAACTGAATCGTGCCCACCCCTACTAATTAGTGCCTAATTAACATTGTTATTGGAAGTCAAAGAATCCAAGTTGGTCAATAGTGATTTTAAAATAAGAAATTTTATATTCAAATTTTAAATATAAAAATATTATTATTTGAATTGTTAGTTGTAGTTGGCCCAAGATAATTAAGCACGTTTACAATACAAATGAGGAGTTGAGACATCTTATTATATGGGAATTAGTGAGGGATATGAAGTTATTAGAATGTTAAAGGCTATCAATGATTGAGTGAAGTGCTTCATGTAGAGCATATTGTGCTTTTCTGATTTATTATAACAAACTTCTTCCTATACATAAAATTTTACTACCTACCCTCAAATTTCAACAAGACCACTAGCATGCTTATTTTATTTTTAGACATCAAAATTCATGATGTGATGGCTTGAAATTCTTATTTTTAATATAGGATCTAAAGGAAGAATTGTTACATATGAAGAGTTCCATTTCCTTCTTTCCAAACTTCCACTCCTAGAGAAACTATATGTTTTTGGTTGTGATGGACTTGAAATGTTTTAAGAACCGACCCAATGCTTGATCCATTTTGGGTACTGAGTTTGTTTCAACTAGTTGAATAGATTAAATTAACCAATTCAATCGCTATTACTAGAAAATGACATTTTAAAATTTTTAAAAAGTAAAAAGCAAGACTTGAATTTAAGACATATAGCAATTATGTAAATATCAAACCACTAGACTCAATAGCCTTTATTGCTAAAATTTCTAATTTTTTAACTTAATTATAATTCAATAAAATTAAATGTAATAATTAATAATTTTATAAAAGTTAAATAAAATTTTTTATTTAAATCTTTTAACATCAAACCATTTCCATTAACCAAAAAAAAAAGAAAAAAGAAAGAAAGAACAATACCATTAAATCAATTTTAATTTAAAGTTTAAATACTTGAAATTTTTAATCTTATTCAATCATTGTTAGTTATAATTTTATTAAATAAAAAATTTTAATTCCTAGAAATAAAAGCTTAATTTAGTTTAATACTGTAATCTATAATTTGTATTTAAAAGTAATTATTTTAATTTATTTTATTTTATTTTTAAAATTAACTAATTTATATATTTTCTTTTATTAAAATTTTTTTTAATGTTCTCTTGCATTTATTGTACCATTTAATAATTAATTTTTATAAAGGAAATAAAAGTTAGTTTTAATTTATTAAATGTTCAATTAAACCCATCCACATATCATTGACTTAGAAAATAATTAATTGCTAAAAATTACATAATTCACTCTTAACCCAAGTTAAAAAAATATATTAAATAAAATAAAAAATTTATTTATTTTTTTTTTTTTTTTTATTGTAATAAGTGAAATTTTATTCAGTAATAACATTAATCATATTGATGGCCCAATGGTAGAAAACTTAAGAGTATTAAGGGACTGATTTTCTAAATTTTGTGAACTCCATGGTTCACTGGTTCAAAAGTTAACGAGTTTTAATCGAATTTAACTACTTTGACTGGATCTCACTGTACATTGGGTTTCTATCATGAACCAAACTATTTTTAAAACAGGTTCTGATTCAACCCGTCAGACCAACCAATCTGGTTTGGGATTTGAAACAATGCTTGAAAGGATAAAGACTTCTTCTTCGAGTTCACGAATCAAGAATCTAGCTATGTAATGTATCGTGAGATGCCCCCCTCAAGATAGAAATGGCAACACCAAGTCTGAAAAACTTTTTCATTTTAGCTTGATAGATGTGGGAATTGGGAAAGAAGCTAATTATGTGATCAAGGAGGCAGATTGTTGTCATGGTTTGGAAACTTTGGTGTTGTGTAGTGGAGTGATGATACATAAAGAGAGTTTAATAAACTTATTTCCAAATTGCCGCTGCTGAAGAATCTCAGGATCTTATGGAAGTCATGAGTTGAGGAGAGTAAAGATTGCAAGCCTACAAGTTAAGAGACTGCTTATTGTTAGGTTTTTTTTTTTTTTTAAGTGTAATGGTTAGTATGTTAGTATTGTTAGATGTTAGCAACTGGAGATTCGATTCTTAGATATGATGAATAGCCCACCAACTTCTATGAGGCGCACGGCCAACAGGCCGCTTGGTGGAGTTCACATATTGTTAGTTAGATGTTGTAGATTGAAAGACGCCAAGGTTGACAGCCTAAACTTGTTTTAGATGTGTTCTAGGGGACAGCCCAGTTTGGTGTGGAGTAGATTGTGACAGCCCAGTTTGGTGGTCTAGCTTGGAGGAAATGTTCTCTTCAGGTATCTTGTCCAAAAGACTCACTTTGTATTTTTTTTTTTAACAAGTTACAATTTTTATTTTTAACAAGTTACAATTTTTAAGAGAAAGGAGATTCGAAGCCCAACCCTAAAGTTATGAGGTGTACTTTTACAATCCGGCATATAACCATCAGGTCATGAACCCCATGTGCAAAAGACTCACTTCTATTTGTTGTGTGTGAAAGCTATAGTTACAATACAATCTTACTTACATTTAAAACTTACGATTGTAATGGATTATTATATGATCCCTTTTTATTAAAAAATTTACTTATAATATTATATACTCATTTAATAACGTGTTAACTTTATTAACTTAATCTTACATATAACATTACAGTTATAACATTATCAATTTATTGTGTGACCAGTGAAACTAGTAAGTAGAAACTGACTGCAGTGCTTGTTATTTTTTTATTTTTTACATTGGATTTTTGACAAATTTTTCTTTTTCACTTCTCCATGGATATTTAGTTGTTTCAACATCTTGACTGTGTTTAACTGTATGTTTTTAAAAATTCCTTGAGCATGTCGCAATGGTATGATACAACCATAAATATCTAATCTAAAATGAAACATAGATTTGAACACAAGGGAATTTATTGGTAGGAAGTAAAGTTAAATTCAGCACAAATGACAAAAATTCCTTCATTAGATAGCTGTCGCAAGTTTCTACAGATAATCCAGATAATTTACACAAACGATACTGTAACGCAGCGCACCATCAAGGGGTTGAAAGAGAAGAAAAGCACAAGAAAAGAACACACAGAAGAACCATGCAAGAATTTTAAGCCCTGGCCTTGAAAGGAATAGCCCTAATCACTATCTGGTGGTAAATGGCAGCAAGAGCAGCTCCAATGAAGGGTCCCACCCAGAAGATCCACTGCAAAGAAAGAGAAAATTTCAATGAATATCTCACACCCGAATCCAGATCATAAGAGAAGGGAGGATTCTCTAATACAAGAAGTTAGTTACTTACCTGGTCATCCCATGCATGGTCCTTGTTGAAGATGATAGCAGCACCAAGACTCCTTGCTGGGTTGATGCCAGTTCCAGTGATAGGAATAGTGGCCAAATGAACCAAGAACACTGCAAACCCAATGGGAAGAGGAGCCAAAATCTGAAATATAGTGCCATCAAGCCAAAGTTCAACTGCTGTGCCTGTGTGATTTACAAACATTTGCTAGTGTAGCAATAAACTAGAAAAAGGAATCTAACAAGCAAGAAAGAGTTGGGTAGAGAAGCCAAGATGAGAGCAGGATTGTTGTGTACTCTAGTCCAATCGTGGCCCAATCTCACTTGCATTAACTACTTGATTCTAGAGAGACTTGATTTTACACAAGATTCCACTAACTACTTGCTAACACGACAGGATCGACAACAGACTTTGGTGCTTGACTTTTGCGTTCATTTAGCATGCATGGTGTGTATACATGCCTTTTAGCATGATTTCACCCATAGAAATGCACACAGATCCTATTCTATCTGAATATATGAAATCAAAGGTCCAAAACTTGTCTGTGCACCATGTTGACAGTATGTGCACATAAAACTTACGCCTAGTATAAATAAGGATTCTCACATGATTTTGGTGAAGCATGCATTTCCCAGCTAAAAACACCTCCAATAGCACTAACTTGTATAACAAATATCCCTACGTAAAAAGTAAACTAGAACTCGACTTGGCTTACCAGATCTCTTGTCCAAACTTAGCCTTTCCCATCAAATTATTCAAAGGGTACTGCTCTTTGGCCGAAGAAATCAGGATTAAATGCAGGCCAAAAAATCAAGGGCCCTTTGATCATGTGTGGCCCTCACACAAAGGAGGGGCTTGATTTTTGACTTACCATTTTGCCTGATTTCTCTCAGCCTCATCATCATTTTCCTAATTGAAGATAATCAATTTTCATAACCTTCAAGTTCTTGTTTCCCTGATGAAGAATGGTCTATTTAATCTCCTTTCATTAAATAGAAAGACTCTAAACAAAGCCAGAGTCTGATACCATCAACCAATGAAAATGGAAACTATTAAGCAGAAAGGGATCCAAACTGTAATCAACAAACTTTACTACACTTGAAAAGTAGTGGAAGATATTAGACAATGAGTCTCAATCCTTTTTCAAATTGAAGTGGCTAGAATTTATTACTAGATAAACTTGATCAAAACAAGCATTTCCATTGCTGAATTCTTGCCACGCCACTATGAAAAAGGACTCAACACACATTGTCTAATAAATCCCATCAACTCTTTTAAGTGTACAACTTGAATCCATCTTTGTAAACTTCGGTTGGAATTATTACGTTTTCTGAGATCTGATAATTTGATGAAGATAGCCTACCATATAACATGCCACCAACCCTGCAACTCATGCGCCCTCACCCTACACCATAAACTATTCACTACATGGAAGAAAAAAATTATTTTTCCAGCATACGCAGACAGCAAATTCCTATGAAGGAAATTGAATATAAATCACATTCTAAAAAATTGAACAGATCCCAGATAAAAAGCACAAAATAGATGTCATGAAGAGGTGGAAAGAATACATACAGGGACATGAGAATCTCTGGCATTTCTCTTGGCATCAGTGGCAGAGAAAACAGTGTAAACAAGAACGAAGGTACCAACAATCTCAGCACCAAGACCATCACCCTTGGTGTAGCCATGGGCAACAACGTTTGCTCCACCTCCCAACAGCTCGTACTGGTGGTTACCCTCGAATCCCTTCACTACACCAGCACCGCAGATGGCACCAAGGCACTGCATCACCATATAGAAGATTGCCCTCGTAAGGGACAGCTTCCTTGCCAGGAGCAACCCAAATGTCACTGCTGGGTTGATGTGTCCACCTGTTGTTGAATAAAACATGCAGATCTAGTCATTAAGCAGGGGATGTAACAACTCTAAGCAGAGTAAAATTAAACCCAGGAAAATTAGCAGAAAAAGGGGAGGAAACTAACCTGAGATACCAGCAGTACAGTAGACAAGGGCAAAGATCATGCCCCCAAAAGCCCAAGCAATTCCTTGGATACCCACAGTGGAACACTTAGTGTTAGACTTGGAGACACCCATGACAGTCAAGATTGTAATGTAGAGAAACAAGAAAGTAGCCACAAACTCTGCAATCCCAGCCCTGTAAAAAGACCATGACTTGAGCTCACCAGGCTCAAACAATGGAGCTGGTGGTGGCTCCTTGTAGTCCTTGTCAGTCTGTGCTGATGTCCCAATGGGCTGCCTCTCTGAGAACTTGTTTGCTCCAAGCTTAACATCCTCTTCTTTCCCCTCCATCTTCACTCACTCAACAAACCAAGCTTCCTTCTTTTTTTTCTCTCTCTCTCAAAAGGAAGCAAGCAAGACAGTGAAGGTGATGAAAGAAAGGCTGGTGGGTTGTGATTTTATACACGGGGTAAGTGCGTTCTTTGGCCTAACTAATGCAAAAATAGATTGGAGTTGTCTTTAATTCTTTACAATTTTATTTTGTCTTTTTTTTTTGTTAATATCTTAATTATGTCTTGCACTTAGAGCTTCCACTTCAGTAGCGTTAGATTAAGTATAAGTATATTTTTTACCTTTAAAACAATGGTTTGAATTCCATCATTTGTGAATTTCTTCAAAAAAAAATATCTTAATTATGTGTTAGGAAAAAAGTGTATAAAATGGATTTTTTTTAAATTAAAAAAAATATTTTTAAAATTATATTATTTTAATAAATTTTAAAAATAAAATTAACTATAATACTTTATTATTATTATTTTTTTGAATATTTTGACACGGGACGGGTTCGAAACCCGCCCAGGAAGGGAATGCACCTAGCAAGCTGGTTAATTCCAGTGGACCTCTAAGTCCAGATGCAACTGTAATACTTTATTTATAATGTACTTATAGAGTATTTTTCATTTAATTTTTAAAAATTTAGATGATAAAACTAATCTCTATATATGTTTTTAGGGATTTAAATTATTATTCTGGGATAGGGAAATTGGTTTATGGATGAATGTTCTAGAAAGGTTGACAGGTTCTGGGTGTAATATATTTCTTGAAAGGGTTTTTTAATATATTTTTTCATAATTAATTTACATAAAAATTATAAAAATTGATATATATTTTAATACCATTAATACTTA
>BPVZ01000062.1:426814-440232 GCA_020521535.1 Rubroshorea leprosula | reverse complement strand
TGATATAAAACTGAAAGTGAACCAATATCAACGTGCATCTATGTACACCGCAAGCATGGAACAACAGTTGTATATGTAGCTGAAAACGGCAAAACTTTACTTTTAGCCCCTCATCTTGTTAAGTTTGAACGTTTTTAACTCATTACTTTATATTATGATATTCTAACCCCTTACCCTACTATATTTATAAGTTTTAGTCTCTCACCTTGTATTAGTATACTTTTAGCCCCTCACCTATTAAAATTAAAGAAAATAACCCTCATTTTGTAATATTTTGTTAATTCTGTTAACTAATTGTTAACTCTATTAACTAACTGTTAGTTGTTTAAAATTTTTTTTCAACTAATAAAGTTAAAAAAATTAATTTTATAATATTTCGTTAATTTTGTTAATTGACTATTAATTGATAAAAATCTACTTTCAGCTAACAGAATTAATATTCAATTTAAATTAAGAGTTATTTTTTTCAATTTTAATAAGTGAGAGGCTAAAACCTACAAATCTAATAAGATAAAAGACTAAAAATATTATAATATAAGATGAGAGACTAAAATCTTCAAACTTAATAAGGTGAGGGGTTCAAAGTTGATTTTTGCCACCGAAAACAGGATTCCTTGGATGTCATACACCTCAGAAGTCATAACAACCGTTCATAGTTTGTTTCCGCGTGGCAGAAATATGATGGAATGTCTTGTAATAACCATTTACCATACAATTTAAAAGATGAATCTACCCATGAGTGAACATTATTTTAGAAGTTAAATTTATAATTTAACTTTTAAAATTAATATTTAAAAATATTAATTTTTTAAAATACATTAAATCAAAATATTAAGAGTGTGCCTTTAAAATCAAGAACTAACTTCAACATGTGCAAAAATTTATCTAAGAATATCCTCACAGTAAATAAAAATATAATAATAAGTGTTCCATCATAAAAGAAAGTAATGACTCCTAGTCCTGGAATATTTTGCTCTGCTCTGATTCTGACCCATTCATGTTTCAGAATTCAATCATGGGGGCTTCCAGCATTCTGGAATCAAGTTTAGAACACTGAATTCATAACACAGCCCTCGGGTCAATTAACTGGGCACAAGGTTTTATACAACATATTGATGTTACACTACATCTTCAATGAGTTAACAGGTAGTCAACCATTTGTTATCAGCCCTACAATATAATTACAGGTTTCATCTTACATTTCCTGGTTCTGTTCCTCACTTTGTTGGAGTTGGATATGGCGACAGGGTCTTATTGGTTCTCCTCTTGTCCACAGAATTTTCAGCTCACCCCTCTTTTTTCCTAAAGTCAGAAAAGTTCCTGCATCAAATCAGGGAATGAGATATGATCATATGATTCAAGCTGGATGCCCAAAACATGGTTTTCAGAGATATTTTAGGTGTTCAGTAACCAAGATTACCTAGTGTAAATGGGACAATGTACAGCAGCGCTGGTTGACCATGTCCATCCATCAAGTTCAGTGCAACATATGTAATAAGAAGACCTGCCATGGATTAGAAAGGAGACAAGAATGAATTCTGTCAATCACAAAAACTCAGAATTGCAAATCTGGCAATAAAATGAAAGTAAAATTGTCTTTTAATGGTCACATTTGCTTATAATGACCATATAAATGTCCTCATTGTCAGTAAATAACACGAGAAGTTGATCCATTTAACATCCCTTACCCAATCCATAAGCAAACATTGCCCACAAGAAGTACCCAGCTCTAAGAGTCTTATTAGCCAACCAATCATATCTGCAAGCACAACCGAAGGTTTGAGTAAAGCACCATTTTTTTATGGATTAATTATTAATGAACTTGCTAATTTCAGAAGCAAAACCCAACAAAAAAAAAAAAAAAAGGTGGCAACTGATGAGTAAGCAAGCTTCTATATGCAAAAGCACCAACAGGAACAAAAAACAGGATAAATGAAGAGTTGCAGAAATGAACCTGAGTGAAAATGCTATCAGCAGTCCAGGTAAGAGGATGTCCCCAAATCCTATAATACTGTAGCCACCCCATGGATCAAACATGCGTGGGATTTTTAGTAACATAGGAATGCCATCCTCTCCAGTTTTATCACCACGAGCTACCTGTGAAATAGACATCAGCAATTGGTATTTACTTCAATCATTTATATGCCTTCACAGTCTAAATGAAAAGGTAGTCATGATCGGGGACAGACTAGATTAGATGGGTTACATACCGAAATCATCACACTTTCATGGTAGAACTTCTTTGAAATGAACACCCAAAATATGTCATATAAGAAGGCACAACAGAGAAGAACCGTACCCACCTGAGTCAAAACCACTTAGATGTGTCAAAGGATTAACTTGACAGCAAGCCTAACATAACCACTCTGTCATTAAGCAAATAAGAATGACAGACTACCTTGAGATTAGGTACGTGGACAATTTGCAGAACCGTGATCATCAATGAAATTCCCTGGTTTAGGAGAAAAAAAAAAAAACAAAAAAGAAAAGAAAGAAAAGAAAATATAACTGTAACTTTAATTGAATTCTGCCAAGTCAGGTTTTAATGCCATCTCCAGGGGAAAAAAAAAATTGTATAGTTAAACTCAATACTACATGTATCCATAGTAGCATAATAAGAAAGGAAATTGTATATGGAGTACCATGTAAATATTTCATCTCATTCACAGTATGCATCCTATTCCTATGTTGATGAAGCCATAGATGATTACGGATAGAAACCATTGTGCATATTAAAATCCATTGGAAAGAATATCCTTACTAGTATGTCTTGACCTATCCAACCAAAGGGGTCATTGCGTTTAATAGCCCAAACAACAGCAGCTGCTATGCAGAATGGAGAAACAGCCAGAGTAAGGTGTGAAACAGCTCCTAAGACAGGTACTTTAATGTATGACCCTCCAGCACGCTTGAACCACCTGTAAAAATGAAAACTTAATTGTCAACCAAGAAAAAATACATTAATTCACTTAAAATAAAATGCTTTAAAGCAGGACAGCTCATATAAACAATCTAATAGGGAAGGCCCATTAATAGACAACCACTCAGCAAAATTCACCATCGCTTCAATTTGGAAGCTGTAAGTTTAGCCCCCCTAGAGTTTGTATAAAACAGAAGTGCACGTCTCTGACCAGCTTATTATAATAATCATGTGAAAAGCTCACAAGTGGATATATGATTAATCTTTTCACAAGATGTTGAGATTCCTATATTGATAATAGAGCACATACAAGAATACCTTGATAACAAAGCAACCAAGCAAGTTTGCAATCCCTGCATGCAGAAGATATTTAAGAGTCAGAAATACTATCACTTCATTAAATTTCAAGAGCATCGAGTTATTTGTTAATAGATAATTAGATATAGAAAAATATTTTGTGGTTTATACATCTATGATGGAATGCCATGTATAGACATAATGCTTAAGAGGTTAAAGAATGTTATACCTCCACACCTCCTACACAGAAAAGAACCACCAAAACCTCAACAAACTTAGAGTTAATATATTTGTATAGCACAGCCAAGAAGCAAGAAGCAAGAACAATAAAGAGGATTGCTGATATTGTATTGATCTCCATGACACCTCCAGTGCCTAATAGTTTTTCATTTGGAATATCCTCTACAGCATCCTGCAAGAGTAAGATAAATTAGAAATAAAGATATTTAGGCAGTTATTGGAAGAATGTGGTTCTAGAGAAAATATTGAGCTAAGCATAATTTATCTAGACTAACAAGTGACCTTTAACAATTTGTCCTGTTCAATAGCTGCCTCTCTTGCAGACCATGCGGACCAGTAAGAAGCACATATGATGGTACCAACTGCTATCAACCATAGAAACACTTCAGCTACATCAACTGCTGGTCTCCCTGGTGAGTAAAGGTGCACAGACACTACAGAAATTGGAAGGTATAAGAAAAAGATTTCAAACATGTATTAGTAGGAAAGTTATATTCCATAATACAATTGAATCACATTAGTTGTCAGAGACTGGAAAAGCTTACCTGATAAACCATTTAGTAGTTTTTCCTCCAAGCTTGCACCAGCATCTTTTGGAAGCAAGACAGCAGGTATTTTTATAACTAGATCAGTTTCGTTTGGTTCACAAACCATCTTGTAAAGTTCTGCACAGAGGAAAGATGATATTTTATCCAAGATGCAAACCATGATCTTTAGCAAAATATATATCCCTATCTCTTCTGGATATTACTATGAAAATGTTTGTGTTAAAAATGTCAACTTCTTTTTTTACAAGTAGCATGAGAAGACCACTTCGAGCAATTATCAAGAAAGCACCTGCACCCCAGAGCTCTCCCAATTTACAGGTGTTCCCACCATCTAATAATAATAGATATGCCAATCACCTTTCTGGTTATTTATAATGAGAACGGCTGATGCATGAGCATCCTCAGCATAATTTGTCTTAGCCGTGAATGTGCAATTGCCCCGGTCCACCATGAAGACATCTCCAGAACCCTAAAAAAGTTCAAATTATAAATCGGTATTAATAGATGCCTGAACTTGTGGAATGTCTAGAGTACATTGATGAATAAAAATACAAGTGAACCTCATTTTTTGGTTTACTACAGCAATCACGAGGATCAGAAAGAGTAAGGGGAGTTCCGCTTGCATTCTTCTCCTTTGAAAATGTGGTAGTGCCAAATCTGGCACCCACGCCAACAAATTCTTCATACTCGCTACCATTAACCCAAGTTTGAACTTTGACCTAGCAAAATAAATTACTAGTACTGGTTAAATTTTATAAACAAAAAACCATAAAACTGAACAAGATCAAACATATCATGCAAAACAATCTTAAGGATCTAACCAAAATTACTCCTATACATAAAAGAACATAAAAAGTTCCTTCTTTAAAAAGGGCTGGACTAATAAAGGAGATATATTTCACAGGAAATCAGGAGCTGCCTTCAACTAACAACCCAACTAATTATATACCAAAGTCTAGTTAATCGAAAATCTTCAACCACCTAAAAATCCTACTTCAAGACTTCCATGCTCCATTCTTTGGACTTTGGATGGGTAAGCTTTAAACGCCGGTTTACACAGTAAATTTTAGCAAAGAGAAAAACTTGAAGGCAGCCACAACTGAAAAGTCAGAGAAACAAGAAGATGGTGTAGTAAAAGAGAAAAAAAGGTAGGCGTTTGATGATACCAGAACGAATTCGTTCGCACAACCGGGCTTCTTGGGAGCATTTTCGTCATCTTGGCGTATATCACCGGCTATCGCAGTAGATGGACAACAGGCCAGCGAAATCGCAGCTGTAAAAAGGATTACCCAGAAAATTCGGCGCAAATCCATGATGGGTTTTTGCTTCAAGAGCTCGTTCCTGATGCACCCTTTTGTGTCCCCTTTCCTTGCATCACAATTTTCAGGAACACAAGATAACGAGCTTCTCTGTTTGCTCTTACTTTCCTATTTGTTCTGGTCTTGATGATGCAGGGTTGCTTTTATTTTAAGGTTAAACCCCAATTTAGACCCTTAATTATTGTATTAATCTTTAATTTAGTTTCTAAATTAAAATAATTTTTTATTTGATCCTTACTATTTATTAATTTGACATTAAATTGGCCATTTGTATAAAAATAGATAATATATCTTATTATTAACATGATATGTGATAGTAAAATAACTGTTTTTTGATATTAAATAAGGCTTAATTCAATTTTTAGCCTATTAACTATCACCTTGATTTCATTTTAGTCTAAAAATTATATTTTATTTCTAAGTGTTCTATTAACTTTCACATTCATTTCAATTTCTTCTACTTGATCAAAGATAACAGAAAAGTTACTAATATGTTAGAAAACAGTTAGTCCTTTGACTATATTTTTTTGATCTTTTAGTCATTAAATTTATATTTGTTATAAAAATAACTTTTTTACTTAAAATTATTATTTATAGGCTTTGATACCATATTTTTATACTTAAAATTATTATTTCTAAGTGGCCTATTAATTTTCAGGCTCTAATACCAAATTAAAGAAATAAGAAAACCCATATAAAAATTTGGTATTAGAACTTATAAATAATAATTTTAAGTAAAAAAGTTATTTTTGTAACAAATATAAATTTAAGGACTAAAAAATAAAAAAATATAGTTAAATGACTAACTGTTCTCTAATAAGAAGTTTTCCATTGACCAAATAAACGAAATTAAAATGAATCTAAAAGTTAATAGACTATTTAGAAATAAAATATTATTTCTAAACTAAAATGAAATCAAGGTGATAGTTAATAAACTAAAAATTAAATTAAGCCCATTAAATAATGAATACATCAACTATTTTTAATGGAAAAGTTAATTTTGGGTAATTAATAAATAATAAAGATCAAATCAGAGTTTTTTTAGTTTAAGGATCAAATTAAAGGTCAATTAATAATTGAGGGATCAAATTGAAAGTTTAATCTTATTTTAATTTAACCCAAAAAAAAAAAACAAGAAAATAGTTAAAAATGCCAGAAATTTAGACTTGAGCCCAACTGAAGTCCAAATCTACGTCGGCTTAAAGGAAGTCAGAGACACTGAGTCTGACGTTTTACCGACGCAAATCGGGGATTCGACGACGTCAATTAGAACCCCTAATGAGATTCCTACCTATCCCCATTTTTTTATCTCTAGGTTTTAACTACTACAGCGTGTAAAGGGAGAAAATTGCTTTGAAGGTCCAAAGAAGCAAAGGAAGTTACGTTAGAACTTAGAACATGTCCAAAGCTATGACTTCATTGTTGAATTTGGTTGCCCTACGAAAACAATACTCTTTCGGTTCACTTTTAGTAATTTTAATTTAATTTTTTAATTTTAATAAATATTTTAAATAACACTTTAATAATTCATATGGATATAATTTAAAATTTTTAATAAATATTTTTATTTGACCAATGAAATTTTTAATTATTATTTATACCATATATAAATTTTTACGAAGAAAAAAAAAAAAAGGCTTTGAACCTTGAATTGAACTGTTTAGCATTAAAAAAAAAAAAACCAGAGAAAGAGACTTATAACTTAAGCCCAAGAGTTATGGGCTAAAAAAAACACTTAAAACTTAGCGAAGACAAAGAGATCCAACGTTAGGGCCCAACAATTAAAGCGCCAGGGAAATAAGGGACTTCAAATCCATTTCTGTTTATTCTTTTGCACGATCATCTATACATATTTACTCCTTGTTTAGAAGGATAAATGGGCGACCCAATTTATCTTAGTTTTTTTCTTTTTTTTTTTTTTTTTTTTGTTTGGTGCAACTCAATATCTTAATTATGGATAATTTAATCCTTCTTTCCATGTGTCTAAGGAGGAAATCAATTGTAGGGCTCTTCATAATCTTCTTTATAAGGTAAAGTGCTTTCAAATATATGTATGATATTTATATAAATATTGGTCTCTAATATATATTTTGGTTTCATTATACAATATTAAAAGTTTGAAGTGGTTAACAACTTGGGATTCTAAATTAAAAGTTTCAAATTCAAATTTTAAAATGGATACGAAGGAATTAAGGAAGGACAATCTCAATTGTATAATTTGTGATTTGATGTATCAAAAAAACATTTGTATCATTTCATCTGGTGTGTCGTATATGTTCACTTTCTTAAAATTGTGTGGGCTGTTGATGGGAGTTGCAGCCTATCTTTCAAAAAGGAGTGAGACTGCTAAGGCTTTTGAGCCACTTGAACCTTCTCAGCTTTCCAAGTATTTTGAACCTTCTAAGTCTGGAAAGCTCATCATTGAGATACTGAAGCAGTGGAACACACTAACAATGTTGTCAGAAGCCATACATGAGATTACGAAAACTCCAGAACTGAAAAGCATACGTGAGCTTAAGAAGAAAAGCTCAGAACTTAAAAGTAAATTGCATGCCATAGAGATCTTCAATATTGTCCTGGAAGGTGGGGAATTGCCAAAGGAAATTCAACAGGCAATGCAAAATGTAATTCAGCAAGTAGTCCAGAGTGCAGTTCAGAAGGCAGTCCAGAATGCAGTTCATACGAGTATTGTGTCTACTTTTGTAGAAAACAAAGTTCCTTTGCAGAACAATCCATGTGAGCCTAGGTTTGCGGAACCAGGAGTTGGCCTGCAGGTGGTCGTATTGAAAAATGTGGAAGGGCCAAACATTGTTTTTAGGTGATACAATGATCCATACACAAAGAGAGTCAATGGAATTATGGAAGGTTCAGAACATCAGAACACTCAGTTAATTTGAAGCCGTTCATAAACTGATTCTCATTGACATTCTTCTAGTGCTTTGAGGACGAGAAGCTGATCTTTCGGCTTAGATCGTTTCAATTGGTATAAGAATGGTCACCACTCAGAGGTATGCTAATCATGGCTAGTGAGTCTAGTTCTGATTGCACATCCTTGAATCCCACAATCAATGGTACTTATGAGTGGATTTGATAAATAAGTGGTGTGGTATATAAGTTTGATTATCAACCACTACTAATGATTAAAGTTTGAGCATTTGAGGGGTGAACTTTGGCCCGGATTGCTTGGACTTAATAGAACTTTTCCCATTGTGTCCAGTTCTTACTCGGAGGAGTTTTTTATTACTAGTATTGAGTATGAATAATGTGCCTTTGACTTTGCAGAGGGAAGTTTGATGAGTATAGGTACGCATTGAGCCTGTTTTCTTGCCCTTTTGTGATACAAAGATAAAAAGGCAAGGCCAAATCTTTTATTTTAGGTAAAGATGTGAATTCCTACTTTGAATATGTGATTTTTTTTCCCTAGTGGATCCAATGTCTTTTTCCTCTTGTTTTCTTGTCTCTACTTGACTTTTTCTACAGGTCTTCATGGATAAGAAATTCTTTCATTTCCACTCACTCTTAAGTCCAAGAATTAGAATTTTTTTCATTATCTATTATTACTTTTGTTACTTGATATGATGAAATGAAAGGAAATTGGGTCCCAATTGGATCCTCTTGTTCAATGTAACTAGGCTTTCTTTTTTGAAAATAGGCAATGTCTAACTATGCTTTTTTTGTGCTTCCTTCTTGGTGTCTCCTCAATTGTCTTGGACCATGTTGAACTTTCAACGTATTAGTGTGAATTTTTGCATTTACATCATGGCAAAGATAAGGAAATCAACAGAAGTTCTGATTGTGAATTACCACCACATTATTGACAAGACTACACAATTTCAGGGGTGCATGGTTCAATTTTTCTGCTAAAGGCAACAGAAACTATCTAGGAGGTTTATACAACTGAATCAAATACTAGCTAGTGAATCAGTCATAATTTTTCAACATTTCCAAGCAATTCTTTGTAGTGCTTGCTTTATCATCCCTTCTGATGCAACATTTGATCCTTTGTACTGCATTAAAAAGGCAAAAAAAAAAAAAAGTTAGGAATTGATACTGTTTCATTTCAATCAACAAAAGGTTCTGCATAAATTTTTATGTAGAGAACAAATAGAGGATTCCTGGATTCGTACCTTGGATTTTATAGTGATGGAGAGAATCCCTTCATCTGTAAATGACTGAACTGAGTGGCAATCTAAATGAAGATGACTCACTGCATCCATCATCTCAAACAATATTCCTTCCTTCCAAGGACACTTAATCTTGATTACAACATCGATATTGTTCACACTGACAATAATGTCATCGGTTGAACCATGTTTCATAGCAACATTGTCCATCTCTAGTTCAACTTCGTCAATAGTACAAGCCTTCCTTTTGTTTATTGAAGGCTTCTTCCCATTACTGATTCTATTATCACCGTAGTTATCAGATGTTCTCTCCACGCTATCCTGAGATTTTCTTTTCATTCTTGCTTCTGACTCTGATAAGTCTCTGAATGATTCCAGTTCTTCCACCTTTTTCTCCAGCTCTTGTAGGTATTCTATTGTGTCATCTAGTATAGATACTTGGTCAGCCTGCATAAATTAGACAAAAGATTAAATAAAGTACTAACCATGATAGAAAGGACCATGAAGGGAATGGAGATTTATTATCTACCTTGCTGATTGAAGGTACTAGTGATTTGAGAATAATGAACTGGTCATTTATTCTCTCCCTCTGCCTACTCTCTAGCAATAAATGGTTCATGCCAAGTTCATCAACCTCAGGCCTCCAAGCTGCATCTTTAACAGCATTACTTACAGGAGATTCAACCAACTCATGATCATGCATCCGAGGAACTTCAAACAAAATCTTCTTCAATATCTTCTGTGGGGTTCTATCTCTCGGTTTCAGAGACTTTACCAGTACACCTTTCTTCCAGCTTGCAAAGCTAGATTCCTTATTACAGTTCTGGAAATGTGGCCCCAGAATCAGCTGATGTGAGGCCTTAAAGAGGGATGACAGAACATTTTGATAGTGCAGATCATTGTTTTGAAGATCTAAACTAGTTAGTTTTGTCTGATTGTTCTCTTGAACTGCTTGCAGACAATTCTCGTGTTCTCTGTCAGACTTGGGAGGAACAACCACCTTTCCATCATCCACAAAGGTTTGAGATATACAATCACTAGAATTCAAGGAATGATGGACACAATTGCTGAAATCTTCTTCCATGAATTGCCAGCTTTGTGCCTGAGAAGGTGCATAATTCATTCCACGATCAACAATAAGGGAAACTCCTTCCAGTTGGTGAGGCTCAAATTCATCTGAACTGTTACTGTTGGAAGCCATTTCAAGTTGTTCACAGCTCACAAGTGGACTAAATTTGGTATCAAGTGCAATATGGGCAATATTATTGTCATTTGCTGTACTCCCAACACCAATATTGGATTTGTTCATTATAACATGGCATGGAATATCTAAGAATGATGTCTTGACATGCTTAATGAGGCCAAGGTCCTCCAACACCTTCAGAAAACAAATTACAGTATAGCAGCTACGATGAATAATGAAATGTAAGATCAGATTATAGGAAATGAAATTTGACACCAGTTACCAGTTCAGTTACACCCAGCTCGATCACACCTCCTAAAAATGGAAAGGATACAACAGTCTGAAAGCCAAAACAAGAAGGGTAATAACAACAACTAAAAAGTCAATGAGAATTCTTGAAATCTGTTTTAAATTCAAAGACAAATATTTTAGCCCAAAGAAGACTTTGTATCAATACCTGAATGGATGCACTCTGAGGAAGCCAATTGCACAAAGTTTCATCCATGGAAAATGGAAGTCAATTTTTAATACATCAGCCAATTAATCATAACTGCAGATGAAAGATTTAAGACCAGCAACCTACCTTCGCTAGCAGAGAGCGACTGAACACTTTACTATCTGCATTATGAGCATTGCAAAGCCAGAGTGGTTGACCATTGGCTAATGTTCTTCCTGGTAACCTGAAAACCACAATGATGAATCATTAATCGGAAACATTAACATATGAAACTTGAAATTGAAGATAAAGGAGGATGCTTTCAAGTATTACCCTTGCCCAATGTCGAACACAAATGACATGCACACTAAGTAATACCACTCAGTATCTGTGAGATCTTCAGGAGACAGTGCTGCAGAAGGTCTTCTAGCTTGTGGATTACTGTCACCAGCGGAAAGGGACTCATAAAGTTCTCTCAATTGCTCACTCCTCTGCAAACCCAGTCGGTCAGCATTGAGCTCTACTGCTTGAATTGTTTTCCTTGTCTTAATATCTCCATTGTAGTAACCTTCTCTCCACTCCAAAACCCTGAAGAGTTCACATCAGAGCAAAACCATGAATAGGCGAAAATGTTGGAATAATAAGCATAAAGGAGATTGTTTGAAAGTGACAGGAAAATTAATGAGCACATACTCCCATTTCAAACAAAGAATCCCAGAATCTTTTGCAGATTCAGAGTTCAAAAAAAGGAGAACTGAAGTTGATTGCGAACAAAATGTTAGTTAATTTAATTCCAAAAAAAGGAAAAGGAAAGCAGACATGGATAATTTATTACCCACCCTGGTTTTCTAGCTGAAATGGACCAGAATATTGCATAACTCCACTGGATGCTTCTCGCAGCAAAAGCAAGGTGCTTCTTCAAGTTCTCCGGAACTCTCTCTTGACTGTGCAGACCAGAAGCCATTCCCAAGATATCTAAGACCAAAAAGAACTATATACCCACCACCATCCAACCAGAGCAAAACCAAAAAATTCTCACTCTAATTTTGGGTTCTTCATTTACAAGAAAAGCAGCAACAAAATCCTACAAGAGCATCAACAAGAACATGAGTTTCTGCTCAATTTCATGATTCTTGCACTCCAAAACAAGAAACCCGCATGAGTTTTGTCTCTCCAGTGTTCCCGGGCCCCTTGAACAAAGTAAAAACAGAGCTCAAAGCTAACATATTTCTGTTAAGAGAAAGCTTAAACCTAATGATGGCTGCAGCTAGATGTATTTGAAGTTTGAAAACCAGAGAAAAATGGGTACACAGAAACTGCTGGGACTGATCATCATTTACAGACCAGCGGTCCAGACTCAGGACTAATATAGTAATTAACCTTATACAGAATCAGAACACTGACTTTGATGGATAAAGGGAAACGAAAAACCAGAGAAAAGATTAGTATATCCATGCAGTGTCCTAATTTTATATCAATAAAATGTTGGTACTTTGTTTATCAATGCTGAAAAAGCTTCAAACCAAGACGAGCCTCTTTTAACGGTGGGGAACACCAGCAGAGCAGAGTACTCTCACAGATATTCACACAAACACAAGGCAAGCATATTTTATTGTTTCTTGTTTTGGAGTTATCAAAAGATAAGAAAAGCCTAGCAAAGATCTTGGTTTTACTCTCTTACCCATAACACATACAGCAACACAAACAGACCACTTTCTTCTCTGAAGTGGGTGCAATAATTTCCCAGTACACCTCGAAAACCAGCTCAAACTAAGAACCAGTCTTTAAAAAAAGTAAACCCATTTTGAATCATACTCATATGAGCATAAAAAAAGGTGCTTTCATGGATCCAGAGAAAACCCAGAAGTAAAATATGCAGCGGTGGAGTAAATAATATCTAGAAGACAAGAACAGAATGAAAAAGATTCTTTCTTTTGGAGGTTTTGATGCAAAACACATAGAAAAAAGGAGAGAGAAAGGGGAGGGACGAGGTGGAAAATGCAGAGGTGACATAAACAATTTCTGCTGTGGGAACAGTGTTCCAATATGTTTCCTGTGGGTATGATTAGATGAAGAGATAATATAATTATAAAGAAAAATACAAGAATAATTATTAGAGGCGTGATCTTGCCGGGCCAACCAGAACACGCCCCAGGTACGAGTTTTCTTTTCTCTTTTTCCTTTTTTTTTTTTTTTTTTTTTTTTCTCCTAAACCAGGGAATTTCATTGATGATCACGGTTCTGCAAATTGTCCATGTACCTAATCTCAAGGTAGTCTGTCATTCTTATTTGCTTAATGACAGAGTGGTTATGTTAGGCTTGCTGTCAAGTTAATCCTTTGACACATCTAA
>BPVZ01000062.1:401403-416895 GCA_020521535.1 Rubroshorea leprosula | reverse complement strand
GGTAGAATTGAAGATAGGATCAGATTGGTCCAATAAGAAAATTTTAGCAGAAGTCCAGTAAAAATGTTAGCCCACTAATCTAATCTAAACAACTTTAAAGTCTAGCTTTTGCTTAATTGACTAAGCCCAATGGACCCCCAAGATTGTATATAGTTTGGGCTACTTTAGGGCTGTGATTCGTGATCTTCCTAATCCTGCTTCCACCTATCAGAACGATGACGTTTGGCAGAATGGAACGAATCGCCGGAAGAATTAATAGGGAGGAACAGGCGAATAATGTGTGTCGGCAAAAACCTTTTTTAAGCCCCTAAACTTACCCCAAGATAGCATTAAAACCCCTAAACTAAAAATAAAGTAAATAAGCTCTCCAACTCTATTAATGATACAAAGAAGCCCTTCAGTTTCGTTTAATATCACCTTGAAACTTGAAAGCATAAACATCTATAAATGAAAAGGATTTATTTACATCGTTAGTAGAGTTAAAGGTTTATTTGCTTTGATTTTAGTTTAAAAGTTTAAATATTATTTTGAAATAAATTTAAAAGCTTAAAAAAAGTTTTTACTAAATGTGTCCCTATCAAGCACCATTCACCTTTAATTCCATTATTTTGTTTTGAACACGAGGAATAATAATAAAAAGAATCCAATTCTACATAATTAAAATTTAAGATTAATTATATAATATAAATCACGTATTTAAAATATTAAAAAATTATATATTATTTAAAAATTAAATTTTTATTTTTAAAAAAATTTATATTATTATATATATTAATTCATTTAATAACATAATTTATCACACATTATTAATATCAAATTTTCACCTTCTATGTTATTAGTCTTTGAACATATAGCTAGCGTGCCATCTAAAATTCCGAGGCGTCTCAAAAGTTGTTGCAAACAAAATCAACACGACCATCATTGGCTAGGAGCTCCATGCATTCTTTGAACTCTTGAGCCCCACACCCCCTCTCAAATTTTCTTCCTTTCCTCATCAATATCTTGACTTTGATGTCCAGTTTCAGGTTCTAGGAAAATATCTGCGGGCAGTTCTTCAACTAAGCTATCCAAAACGACGGCCGTGATCCACCCCCCGCGCCCCCAAAAAAAAAGAAAAGAAAAATGGACAGCATCAATATGATTTCTGAAATAATTCAATTATTCATCTTTATATAATGTTATTATTTTAACTCATTTATAAACTCTCCAATCTCCCACCGACAACTCTTGTTGTGGTTGTCACGGCCAGATATTGCGAAGCCTAATATGAATAATGCATTCATGTATTTTACTTTGCAAAATCTGAAAATAACTGAAGGAAATAAATGTATATTGATTAAAAATAATAATTAAAAAAAAAAAGAAAATAAGAATTTTTTTATATTCAATACTTTTTTTTTTTATTAAGGCAAGTGTTTAAGAGAAGGGGTAAAAAGAGTAATCAAACCCTTACCATGGTGAAAAAAACTTACATTAAACTATTAGACCACTAGATCAACAAACCTTTTTCTTTATACTAGATACTTAATCATTTCTTAAATTACATAAAAAAAGGATAAATAAATAATTACATCTTTACCATTTCTTTTTTTTTTTTTACAGAGGAAATGGTTAGATTAATAAGTTAATATCTGTTATGAGATAAATTGAACCTGAAACCAATAGTGCATTTTATCAACTGCCTTTTTAAGAAGCAGTGGCTACCATTGAACCACAACAAAAGAATTACATCTTTACCATTTCTTAAACCCCTTGCCTAGGGACCGAGTTAAAGGAACAACTCAGAATGCTGCAATTATCATGTACCATGGTCCACAAAAACTTTAAAGATGAGGGTTTGCCTTTGCCACATTGACACCGTTGCAGAATTATTGAAATGGCACGTCTCTTGAGAAAGTGAGTTTCTCCACTTTTTCTCAGAAATGTTTTAAACCACTAGCCTCCACAGGAACAACTTTATAGTTTATAGGTTCTAATGCGCCCACAACACCCCCCACGCCCCCCCCCACCCCCACCCAACATCCCCAAATTCTCAATATAATACAAAACATAAAATGGGAAAAAGTACTGCTATGCTATCTCTCAAAGGTCTCAACAGCTCTAAAGGGTTTATGAGTACTTCTTCCTTGCTATGAACTCACATATGAACAGTATGGTGTTGTTTTTCTAATTGTAATTATGGAAGTGAAGAATGAATCAAATAATGCAGGGAATACTTCTGGTACCAGCAGAGTTAACCTCAGTTTCTGGCAGGAACTTCAATATTACATCCCTGAGTCGACACCCTCTTTACAGTAATCCTCAACGGGAATGGCAGGGACTGGTACCTTCTGCCCTTCTAGGGCTGGTGTCTTCAATCTCCATTCACATGATTCCAGCACTAAGTGATCTGATTCTGAAGGAGCCAGTTGCTTCAAGTCTAAACACGTGCAATTGGAGAGAATGGAGGATTAATAACAAAAGATGGTGAGATTTCTTTCACTTTTTTGGTGACTTTCTTCTTCTCCTCCCCTGTCACTGATTTGATCAAGAATTTGACTTCCTCCTCAATTAGCACTCCCAATGAATTGCATTGTGCCAACCGTATGTTTTGCTGTTCCATGGCAGCAGGTGAGGCTTCTGTGCCATGTAATACAGCTACACAGATGCAAAATGCTTGTAAGGTGGATAATTGCGCATGAAAGTCAACTGCATACTCTCCCTCTCCAATGGTTGTCATGGCCAATGCCAGTGTATTATCTTTGGATCCCTATTAAAGAAAAAAAAAAATTAGAACTAATAATAAGACCAGTTTAAAAGTGCATGGACATCAATTAAAACCATTTTCAAATAAAAAGGTAGATACACTATCTTAAGTGGATATAACTATGACACCTACAATAACAAATTAAACATCTCAGGAACTAAATCATCCAACTCAATAAAACATGTGCAATGGGGTAGAGAGAATTCCATTTGCTTTCTAGACCCAATTAAAGGTACTTTAGACACCATAATTTACATGCATTGTTTAGTTTTTTATCAAATGCACTGTTATAAAAGTACACAGTCATAGAAGTTAGATTCGCATCAAGGCACTCGAGCAAAGTTCAGAGATACTACTATGATTCTAATGACAAACTTCATTATGGTAGTCATTTGGCTTAGAGATGAAATCTTACCTGAACAAAAAGTTCAAAGGGATGCTGACTATCCACTAGTGGTTGATTTGCATCACATTTTAGTCTTGGATTACCCAAGATGGAAAGGGGACAAGCCATGTCCCAGCCACCACAGTCACAGCCTCCCCCCAATCTCCACCTGTTCAGTAACGAAGATGGTCCCTGGCTTTCAACACAAGGTAAACAATGGTTTCCTGTTGGGATTACCACCTTCACCTGTTCTTGACTCTTGCCATCATGTACGTCTTTCTTACTTTCCTCAATGATGGAGAGATTGAGGAGGTTCAAATGCCTCTTATCTCCACTTTTATCCCCTCTTTTGTATTTTAAGCTTTCTCTCTTCCCAACTGGTACTTGAAGGACAATGGCTGCAATTTCAAGGTTTGGATGCAAATCTGCAGATGCCCATGGCTTTGATTCATTTGAAGAATCAAAGCTACCATTGTCACAAGAAAGATTTGATGGATCTTTCAGCTTCAATGCCTCAGTGCCATCACCCGACTTACAGCTGCCAACAGTCAAGACTGGATTAGAACTAGCTGGAGATTCACAAACATCAGTGGACTTTTGGACAGCCATTTCTCTTGCATGTGCAATATCATATAACACAAACTCTGTCACCATTGAGTCATTAGAAACCCCACGCTTTTTAACTTCTGAGCATAAATAACAGGAAACATGCATTTGGCCCACAATTGGGGATTCTTTGCTGCTATCATTTGATCCCCATATACTCGCATTGCCCTTCTTCCTACCTCCAACAGAGTGAAATGTGTATATCCAATTAAAAGCATTTTCTGCTTTCCATGTTTTGGCTACAAAAACATCTTCAAGATGGTTCATTGAAAACTCAAAAAATGGCATCCCATGTTTATTCACCAATTTAAGAAAACCATGTAGGTGAACTGGTGAGCTTGCAACAGCTGAAAGATGGTGATCTTTCTTGATAACCAGGGAGTTCAATTCTGAATTCTGAGCTGTATAAGAGAAGTCATGCAACAAAGACTTCCGCAATGTCCTGTTTCTCATTAAGTTTTCCATGCCAGTAGCTTTGCCACCACCTCCTGCTACAGAACCAAAAGGGCTTCGCAAAGATCTTGACTTCATAAATGGATCAAACATCTTTCTCATAGGGCTAAACCTGGTTCTTGAGCTGACTCTAGAGAAACATTCACTTTCCAATGAAAAGGGTGAATGAGGCACTTCTACCTTAGCAGAGTGTGACTTGGGCAAGGTGAGAAATGTGTCTTTCTCAAGAAGGTCATTACCATCATCCAGACGACCCAAAACTGGTTCACATTCAAAACTCACATCCTTGGTATCTCTCCGTAAGGTTTCAGCAGATCCTCGTTCTCTGATATCTGAATTTAGACAAATTTCTATGAAGCCATCTGACAAGCATTGTTCTTTGCTGTTAGATATTGAAGTTAAATTTGAGCCTAACTGCATTGTTGGATTTCTTTCCTGCAGGCTTCCCTCATCTGAACCGCACAAGGAATCAACAATTCTGAAGGAAAAAGAGGTGTCACTACTAGCAGACATTTCAATTTTACTCCTGCCCTCAACAGCACCCATGTTCTTCATTTTCCTTACCTCTTTGGAGTTTTGGTATGTTGAATCTCGCTTCAAGTCTGGATTACCTTCCACCCCAACAGGTCTAGATGAAGTGCTCTTGCAAGATGCACTGCGGTAGTGACGAAAGCTAATTTCCATGAAGCCCTCCTTTACCCTCAATAATTCATCTTTCCGCAAGGTTTTTACTTTTTCGTATCTGTTTTCAACCTTTGAACATTTTCGAAGAGGCGGAAGAACGGTGTTAGGACTCAGAACCAACTTGCAATTCTTCTCTAAGTCAGCCTCCATCTCTAGTCCCATTAATACATTTATAGTAGTACTGCAAGAAACCCAAAAGAGAAAGGATTAGAAACAAAACTCAAACTACAAAATGGATGAAGAAATGAAAATTAATTGGATATGTTTGACTTAGATCCTTCCCCAAACAGTTTTCAGGCAGAATTTTGAATTATGCATAACCGGATTTCTTACTAAGGAAATTCTGCAGAAGCTACAACCACCTAATACTAGTGACCATAAACCAACAATTAGATTTGACTATGTTCTTGAGAAGCACAAAAATTCACAGGTGAAACACTAAAACAAGACCTTAAAAATACTTTTACTCAGAATTATCATGAAACAAATTGCAATGAAGGAAGAAAAATTTGTAATGCTAGAACATGCAAGCAAAGAGAAAAATGAAGCAAATAATGTTTCATCTTCTAATCTTGAAGCACTGATTTAGAAATCCTTACTTTAGAAATAACCATCCTTTGGAAAAACATGCACCCCGTCAATGATTCAAAGCTTTGAGTTGAGATCACAAAAAAGGAAAAAAAAAAACTTGAAAAGAACAGTCTATGATCCCATAAACCCAGACCTTTGAACTAACAAGAAATCCAACGATCTCAATAAAAACCTAAAAATGAGTAAAGTGAAGGGGGGAGAAAAGGCTATATATGCAATTATTAAAAATAAAAAAGAAAACTTTATTTTCACTTGCATTCTAAGCCAAAAAAAAGTGGCAAAGACAAACATGCTGGAAAGAAATGGTCATACCCCACCAGATCTCACAGGAGTTAATTCAAAGAAAAACCCAACAAATTGCAAGCAGATGCAATCATGTCCCTCCAATCTTTGGTCTCAAATTCTGTATGAATCTCCAAGGAAAAAAAAAAAAAAAAAAGCCCCAACGAAAACCCATTCTCAAAGCAGGGTCAAGTATGATAAAGAAACAACATAAGTACAATGTGAAAGCTAAAAAACAACAGGAAGTAGGCCAATGGCAGTAAAGCACAAAAGTTATGGTTATAGAAAGAGAAAGGAAAAAAATGGAAAAGAAGGATTAGAGAGAGAACCCATGCCTGTGACTGTTAATGAGAGGTTTGGAGGGAGAAAAGAGTGAATGTTGGAGAGTGCTGTTCTTCTTCTTCCTCCCCTTTCTCTCTCACATGAGCAAGGTGAGACAAGCAGCTGCTAAAGCCTCTGTTCATGTCTAGCGTAGAGTGAAAAAAGCTAACTTCTTCATCGGCTGTAACGTTGGGTTTCCTTTTGCCGCAATTTTTTTTTTAATTTCGGAGAAATATTAAAATTAAGCCCTCAAACTTCTTCACTAAATTTAATTCAGCCCCCAAACTTCTCAACTTCTGGAAATAGAAATGAGAAATCCACCCCACCCTCAATGAACTACAAAGATCATGTGCCACACGTGACCTATTGTGAATCATTGGCATGGACATTTAGCAACCTGGAATGCCAATATGATATAGTTACATTACCATGTGGAAATAGAAATGAGAAATCCACCACAACCTCAATGAACTACAAATATCATGTGCCACACATGACCTATTGTGAATCATTGGCATAGACATTTAGCAACCTGGAATGCCAAAATGATATAGTTACATTACTATGTGGAAACAAAAATGAGAAATCCACCCCTACCCTTAATGAATTGCAAAGATCATGTGCCACACGTGACCCATTTGTGAATTGTTGACATGAACATGTGGCTACCTGGAATGTCAAAATAATAGTTACTTAACTATGTAGTATTGTAAGTTTACAACAAAAATTCACCCTTATTAACTGCAAAGATCATGTGCCACTCGTGATCGTTTTTGTGAAGTGTTGGCTTCAACATGTGGCATTTTGGCAAGTAACCTTCACCATCCACTTACTTTGGGTGAAATTTTGCTAGTCAAGATGTTAATGGGCTAAATTTGCCACCAAAAGAACCATGAGAACTCCCTTGATGACAACAAAGAAGTTTGAGGGTTAATGTTTTCGGAGGTCTTGCCTTTTTTGCACTTTATTTTAGTTGGTTGGGACAAGCATTTTTGTAGGGGCGCCTCTAATGGAAAGACGATAATGCCCATGTAAGATGGTCATTAGAGCCTATTTTAAAGGGTAGTTTTGGTTTTTCATTGAGAGGATTGGCTGTTAATTATAAAAAGGGGTTGGTGTGAGTAATTGTATCACCGCCACAATATTAAACTTATTTTTATGGTTTGGGAAAGTACAAGCAATTAATTAAACCTTTTCCAATAATTAAATATAATTAAACAAAGATATCAATGTTGGCAATCGTGGATTCTTGCCTCCTAAATGTACAATTACGATAAACTCCCCAGCCCTTGAAAGTGCGGACCCGTACTTCGCGAAATTGCCCCCACAGATTTTCTTTTTCCTTTTGGCGTTGCAAAAAGAACAACAAATGTGGAAAAAAAATCTTAAAGCTATATTTACTGCTAAAAAAGTGTAATATGAATAATTTCACAGTTCAAAATTTGGTTTAAGATTTAAGTTTTATGGTTATTATTTAAAAAAATTAATTTTTTTAATGCATTAAGTGGGGATATGAAGCATATTCTTAAAATTTTTATAAAAAATATTAATATTAAAGTGTGCGAATTTGAAAGCACTTTAATCGTTTAAAGAAAAGAAAAGTGTAGAGATATGGACAACCTAACAACATTGATAGAAAAGTAATGACGATGGTCTAATAATGGTCCATCCTTCTTTATAGCATTTGTCACTGTTGCTTGGGATCGAGTTGAATGAATATGGAGGGTGGTCCTTGTCTCTACTTTGTGCAAATCCTTAAAAGATGTCTTAGAAGCATACTAATGAGTTGCTCAACTCTCTTAAATTTGGTACTTCTAGTCATCAACTACTTAGGTAACAACTTAAAGAACAAAAAGCCAAAGACCCATAAAACATTATAAAAGAAAAGAATTAATGCAACTAATGTTAGGAGAAGAACGAATATTTTATTAATTTAAATGAAAAATGTTTAATTTTTTTTAAACAAAATTTCACGTTCAAATACCATAAATAAAAAAATAAACGTTAAAATAATTTTTTTTATAAGATTTTAATTTTACTCGATTTTAAATTAGTCGAGATGTAATTTAACTCCCAAACAACAAGGGTTTAGTGAAAAGAAAGAATGTTAGGAGAAGAGAAAAAATGAAAGCAAGATGATAAAAAAAAAAGCCATATTCTTTGTGACTGTTTTTGAAAGAAAAACAAAAATGTTAAGGAGAAAATGGTAAAAGAGGGGAACTTGAGAGTGGGTTGAGGCGGGAGGAAGCGAAATCTGAAACGGTCGGTCAAATTTCACATCTTCCTCACGGAATCTTCTGCATGTCACCATTTGTTTAGTCCTCCGATGGATGGCGCTTTTGGGTTTTGATTTATGATTATAAATCCCATTTTTGGCATTTTCCTCTCATTTCCTTTGTTTTGGTTGGAATTGGAAATTTGGAATATATAGTTGCGTCACATGGAATGGAATGGAATGGACAAAGTAATTCCAATGTTACAATAATAGAAGCAATTTAACTCACGAGCGGATAGATAGGTTGGCAGGGATATTTTCAGTTTAATCATAGATTTTGGTTTTAAATCTTGAAAATATAATTTCGTTAAAACTTATGAGGGAAAGTTTTGTTATCTATTGAATCCTACTCAGTTTGAATCTGAATTAATCGATGACTCAATGAACTTTCAAATATCGGATGATTCATATAAAAAAAAAATAAGAGCAATTTATTAGGTTTCTAATATGAGTTTGGTGTTTTATAATTCATTAATTCGGTACAAGACTATGAACAAATCAATTTAATGATCATTGAAATCTGTTAGGTCTTTAATATAAATTTAGTGTTTTATAGTCCCTCCATCCTGCACGAGAGTGTAAACAAATCAAATTTGATAATCATTGAGATCTACCATTGGCCTCACTAATCACGAGGCTAAAGTGTTTGCAGTTTGGGTAAGATGAATTGCAAATCACTTCTTCGATTTACATAATAATTAACCAAAGCTATTCAGAAAATTTTGAACTGTAGTTATTTGGATCCTGACACTAACTTTGTTCGTTTCCCTTCATCACCATATACAAAACTCAAAAAAGATGCCAACTCTACTTTAGTTGTGTACAGCTTACTAACTTGCCTCTGCAAGATGCTATTTTGGTATGTTTGATTTTCTTCATCTAAGTTAGGAAAATGTTTGATCCCTCAAAACATCCTACCCCGCCTTATCCAAAGTTTCAGTTTTATCCTCATTCCTTGACCTGCCAAATGATTTCTGGGACTCCAAAACAGGCATGTGTGCTTCACTACTCTCCTTAATCTCATCTTTCACTGACTTCTCTGACTCTCCACCCTCTACACTATCAAATTTTGTGGTAGCCAATGCTACTGTCCCATCAGTTTTCCTAGCAGCAGCTGCACCAGAACTTGGTCCCTCTATTGTCAGCCTTGATGCCTCATCTCTAGAAGCGTACCAAGAATTCCCACAGGCAATGCACTCCAGCTGAAACACAAGAGAGAGAAAAATACTAGTACCTTTACTCAAACCACAAAAAACTCAATGTATATTCTGAAACATGCTTCTAAATTGCTGCTAGAAATAGAGACTACGAGTAAAAGACTTCATGAGAAACCAGAGCTACATGTTATTATGACATAAAATGTGTGCAAGCTTTTGAATGCCTTAACCTCCACTGCATATCATATGCAGCTGGAAGTAACAAACACTACAAATGCACGGTGAACACTAGTTGCTTTATTGAATTACTTGTGCGTTGTATATGTACAATTTCTAAACTCAAAACACATGCAGAAAAATGCACAGATAACTTCAGATTTTCCTTAAAAAAGAAATTAACATCATTGTGCATGCATAAGTATCTGTATAGATCCATATAAAAAATATAGCAACATTTCCATCAAAAGCAAGCTCAGCACCTTCAATTTACAGTGATAAGGGGAATAGATACTAGTTCTATAATTTAAGTCTTGAGATGAAAAACACCCACATTTGCATTCCATATCACTCAAGTTGGAATTATCAGAAGTTATTCTACAGAAATACAGGAACCAGAACTAATGTTGGAGAAGAAGCTCAAGAAGAAAATAGAAAGAAACCTGGTATCTGTCTCCATGTCCAGCTTGAATGATGTCCCTCAAGCCAACTTTAAACTCATTGCATCTTTTACACCGCGCATCAGTCATCTGCTTTTCAACAATAGAACATGTCATGCACAACAGAAAAGATTTCAAGAATACTATTGTTAAACCAAAAAAGAAAAAAAGAGTAACCTGCATGCGCTCCGAATCATCAGGCTCCTTTCTTGCTGTCTCTTCTGCTGTTAAACCCTCCTAAAGTTGAAATAAATAAGTTACAATCTTTTCTAACTTGCAATCTCACATCAGTTAAAATCAATACATGAATGTACAGGTAGATCCAAAGAAGCAGTGATGGTAGCAGATAGTAGTAGTAATGGTAACAGTAAAAGCAGCTATGACAAGCAATACTAAAGATTATACCTTCAACTCATTAGGGGACATGTTCAGTATTTTGGAAGGTTCCAGCTCCCCATTCAGTAGCCGCCGAGCTAGAACTTCATTATTCTAAAAAGCACAACGAAGGAAAAAAGATGCATAAGGATAAACATCACCAACTATGTAAGCAAGTGCACATGAGCCTGGGTACATCAGCAGAAAATCTTCTACCTTCAGATTGAAAACCAATTGTCGTAACTTTTGGTTATACTTCTGAAAATCTGAGGAAAGGGCATCATGTGCTACCTTCTCTAGAGCAGTTACTGCTGAAACAGCAGCATCTGGCCATGGAAAAGACTTTCCACTCTGCAAATTCAATAAAGGAAATAAGTATATCTGAGTCATAGCATCTCTCTGATGCTCAAAGGTTTAACAATGTGATAATGTCAATAACCAGGTTGCCAGAAAATATATATTCCTTTTAGAAAAATAGAACATCAATAACAATATAAAACATACATTTGAAATCTTTTCTTCAGCTTCATTTGCATTTACTGGACTCTTCTCCTTTTCATATTGTGCGACATCAGAGCCACCAATTCCTTTTTGCACCCCATCAGGAGAACTGCACATGTACTGAATTCCTTGAAGAAGCCTCTCCAACCATTTATCACGATGGGTTTCTCCAGTCAATACCTTAAACTTTGATAAAATAGTGTGATATTCAGATAGATTACTTGGGCAGCTTCCAGGAGTCTCAGCTTTAAGTTGATGGTCCAGCCTGGCAGTTGTTTCCTCATTCCTTGTGATGTCAAGTGGTGAAATGGTCCTTTTCCTAAGTGTTCTTTTAGTCTTCAAGGCATCATCCAGATCAACAGCATTCTCATCAGTCTCAATGTCAGGAAGATCTCCCAAACGCGATAAAGTTTTCTGAACAAGAATATCAATTTCATGTTGTTTAATATCCTCATAGTCTTTGTCAGTTAGCTTCCAGAGTTTTCGCTCAATAGTATCATAAACTTTTTGCACAATAAAACCAGGATGTTGCTTCCGACATGGTAGTTGCTTATGTTTTGGGACAAAGTGCACCACACACTTGTGCATAACAGACTCTGCTGGTACCTCATCACGGTGGAAACTATAGAACAGTTCACGCGTATCATCTGATTGCCAGTTTCCTCCACCCTTTTTTTCAGCTTCTTCAGGACGATAAAACCACTGTCCGGTAACCATCATGCTACCATCTTTGGTCTGTGTGATATCCTATTAGTAGAATAGGACAAACGCCTCATGTCAATTGCATAAATAAGACAGCAAGCATAACTTTTGAAATTTAAACAAAATACTCTACCAGTAAACCAACCTTAATGACTGCCACATAAGGTTTCTGGACTTGATTCTCAGGAACTAAAAGTACAGGATCTTCCTGTAGTACATACAACAAAAATGGGAATCAATAATGATACATACAAGTACAAGCGAAAATAAGTCTAGTGGTCATTTCTATCTTGAAATTTAACTCTTGAGAACTAAAAAGCTTCTGAATCCTATGAATATAAACACCCCTAAGCTCAAAAGTAAACCAACCAATCAAACAGGAGCAAAATTGTTAAGTGCACTAAAATCCCACAGAAAAGAAGAGAGGAAACTAAAAACTAAAACCCAAAATCAGACGAACGCTCGTATACTCACAAGTTCGTATCTATTCCCGTCAAACTCAAAGGCCTCGTAATGGTTCCTCCTTCCTCTCCCCTTCCCAGAAACCCTAACCACCTCCCCTACAGGCTTCGCGTCCTCCTGAACCTCCTCCTCCTCGTCCTCGTCCTCATTCTCCTCTTCTTCCTCCTCCACTCTTCGCTTCTCTTTCCTCTCCCTCCTCGATTGCGTCTCTTCTTCTTCTTCTCTATCCCCATCTTCTGGAAGCTTCGTTTTCTTCCGCTTCTCCCGCTTCTCCCGCTTCTTGTCGTCGGAGGAAGGGCCGGTGGGCCGCGACGACCTCCTGGAATGTTGTGGAAGTAGAGAGTCTTCGTCGTCGTCGTCGTCGCTTGTGGAGACCTGAGCAAACCTTCGCTTCCCCATTTCGAGATTTAACAGAGGATCGGCGCCAACAGAAACTGCCGTTACAACTTAACAGGAACCGGTTTTTATGGCTTTCGCAGCGGAGAACAGCCCGCTAATACCGACTCAAAGCCAAAAATAGACCCTGACTTCTTCTTAAATTACCAACATGACACTAAAAAGTTTGATGGGCTTAAAACTCACAGTTGAAGGCCCTCTACTTCGGCCCATGAGTTCTGCAGTGCCAGGAAGCCAGCCTACTTGTGTTGTGACTGTGATGGGCTTAATTTTTATATTTCACATTAAAAATTTCTAAATAAAGACTAGGTGAAAATCAGATTATTATGATAAGAATTTTTTTTAAAAAATTATTTTTTTTGGAATTGGGGAAAAAAATTAGTGAATTTGATTTCAGATTTAGGGTTCCAAATTTCAATTCCTAAGCATAGGAGGAGGAAGGAGATGAAAAAGTTGGCAATTCCCTATGATGGAAAACCAAGTGATGTTATTTAGTTAATTTGGTATTAAACAGAGTTAGTGAGTCCAGCAAATATTTGGAAAGGGTCTGCTGATCATAATTTCCACTCACTTGGTATCTTGATTAATAATTGCAAGTTGCTCCTAAGAGAGTTTTCTAATATTTAAATTTAACATATTTAATTTCCACGTCCGACGTAATGACTGAGATTTTTTATCAAATAGAAATCACATCTCATAAGTTGTGTGTTCAAGTTTCATGAACGACATTTTTCTCTCTTCCAAATTGCCCTTATTCAAGCAGCTACAAATTTTCTTCTAAAGTTAAATAACAACTGTACTTTGTGTTATAATGTGTATAATGAGAGTAAAAAAAAAAAAAAGAATATGAAAAGGGTAGTTAGGGAAGAAATTTTGCATGCTTAAGTTGTCTCAAATTAATTAAAATTTGAAAATTTGTTTTCCGTTATGATGAGATCAACAAGTACCAGCTGACCAAAGAATTTGCCGGAACCAAACAGTGGTTTATATTTCCAAAACATTTACATGTTCAAAGCATGTTACCATTTACTAACTTTCCCGCGATAGATTTGCATGCCAATTTATTTTTTTTTCCCCCTTGAATCAGATCATGCAGATATCAAGTTCTCTCCACTATCACAATTTCATAAAATAGGTACCAACTGTATGACCATCATCAATACCTGTATATATCTATGTACCCTTTTGTTACCCCATTCCTTTGTTCTTAATAATCTTCATAATTGTCAACCGGCCGGAATGTCATCGTCCTCGTCGAGTATGACAAAAAGGAAGAGAGGGAGATCAGAGAGGGTTTTCAAATTCAAGAACTTTGGAGAAAATGGGTACCCCGCAGAGATGAATCGCCATGGGTCATTTAGGCAAAACGTGAAGGTGTTACTTGAATATGGAAACCAAGAGATGAATCTGTGCAATGGAATGTTGATCTGGTCATTTCAACTCGAGGTCAACCGTCATCCTCCTCTCCATGTCCTGTTGTTCGTCGTGGAAGAACCAATTGAATCTTCCCTCAACCTTCATTGCAAACATTGCCAATACGTTGGTAAAAGTCTCTTACTCTTTACATATTAATTTTGATCAATCAAAATAGACTTACATTAATAAATCTCACAATTTTATGTATCTATTAAAGAGTTTTGTTTTATTAATTGCATTTTATGTGAATTGTACATTTGGTAGTTATTGATGAAAAAAAATGACCTCAACATTAAAAGTCTCTTTTTTCTATTAATAATTTTTTTTATACGTAGATATTAGAAATTAAATTATAAATTTATTAATAAAATTATATAATTAATGATTTTATGAATAATTATAATATATACACAAAACGAAATCCATGTCACTTTTTTAATTTATAAAATTCATTAATGGGAAACCGTGCACGTTATTTAAGATTCCAGCTAGAACTTGTTATCACCAAGCAATTTTTTTTAAAAAAAAAAAATCATAACACGACAAAATTCTGTTCAAAGTTCACATTTTTCTTATGTTTAGTAGTATTTATTTGACTAAGTTTAATGTGGACCCATTTCATTCCCCTGTCCCTGTGATTCTGTCCACACACACGTTCTGGGAAAAATCTACGTGACAAATTTTGACAGCACTGACTTTTTTTTTTATGCCACTTTAATATTTGTAAATTTATTTTTTATTTTGATTATATAATAAAATATTATTATTTTTTATTTTATTTAACTGTATAGTATGTAATTTAAATTTAAAATTTTTTATTTTTAATAAAAAAATAACTATTTAAATTCAAAATTTTTTACCTTTATAAAAAAATTATTAAATTATATAAACTGTTGACAATACTTCTAAATATGAAGATGAATTTGATAAATTTTTATCCTCTGTTTTTACCGAGTTAATGCATGTAGGATGGGGACATCATATGATCTGCAATAAGAAGTACCACTTTATGCTGCCGTCTAAGGATACCGTCGCCGCTTTTTTCAACTGCGACGCTAATTGCATCGACCCAAATCATCCATCCAAGGAAAAACTTAGTTTGGTAGAATTACAGGGCCATGTCATGCACGGTGTGTTCCACTGCAATGGGTTTGGACATCTCTTATGCATCAATGGGGTGGAGACTGGATCTGACTTGGCCGGACATCAAATCATGGACTTTTGGGATCGTCTTTGCACCGGCCTCCGAGCTAGGTCAGTCCCGTACGTGTTTGTTGCTTCATGTTTTCTCACAAGTTATTCGTTACTGTGACATCCGTTGGTTTGATGATTTTCTTAGGAAAGTGAGTTTATGTGACGTTTCAAAGAAACGAGGAATGGAATTGAGGCTTCTCCACGGACTGGCGTACGGCAAGTCATGGTTCGGTCGTTGGGGATACGAGTTCGGCCGTGGATGCTACGGCGTTACCCAGCCGGTTTACCAA
>BPVZ01000062.1:197335-209535 GCA_020521535.1 Rubroshorea leprosula | reverse complement strand
CAAATCCATATCCGAAATTGATATCGAAGTGAAGGCGTTGCATAGATTTTCTGATAGGACATATCCAGCTTTATCCATACGAACTTTACATCGTACATCGTAAGAAATAACTATTTAACGTATATAAAGTTGGACACCATTGCCCAAGACATTAATTCTATTCGAGTGTCAAAATGGGGAGAATTCATCGGCAATTTTCCATCACTCCTTAAAACCGCGCCAAGCTTTATCTCTTGTGGAAAAGGGTAGAAATGTGATCATACATTGACAGATTATAATAAAAGTAGACAAGAAAATGGTTTAGTTTTAACTAGAAAAAGATCAAGAGTGCTCAATTAGAAAAAAATAAATAAATAAGGAGAAAATGATTGAAAGAGACTAAATCTAATTCATCAATTGACATCACAATACAAATAAATTTTAACTCAAAGCTTAATTAAGTTTATTAATAAGAAATACTCGTGTTGTAAATTAAGTTTATAGTTTAAATTTTAGTATTAATATTTAAAAAAAATTAATAGAGAAGGGCTACCCCCAAAAATAAATGGCAAGTTCTTTGATTTTACTGTGTCGGCTAGCATTTCATAACAATCATGGGCTTTTGTGTTATTGTACATTAAATTTTATCTTCCTACAACGAAAACGATAATGATGTTGGTGTGTATCGTGTCATGGTATCATTTTTACAAAAAATGTGGATATGGTATAGAAATTTCCAAGAGTTGCAAGGAAATGCTAGTGGATAAGCCTAATAGTAGTGTTTTAGAAATTAGACCAAACTGATTGGTTGGATCAATAACTAGTCATAAATTCATATGGTCATTGAATAGAAATTTTGGGGTGGCGCTATTGCCACACCCATAATTGTTAACACCACACCTTTTTTAAGTATTTGATTATTATACCCTTCATTTGAATCCAACTTGCAACAGTCACCACCGGTCTCACGTTCTCACCAGAATCTGTTTGCATCTTTCACCCTCAGAGAATCATTATTAAAAAATTCCTACTTTTTCTAGTTGATTTTGCTGATTCTCTCTTCCTTATTTCTTTGATTTTCCTTTTCCACATTCACTTTCCTTTCCCCTTCGTTGTTCTTCCCCCTCTGTAATCATCCCCATGGCTTTTTCCTGTCTTCAGTTTTCATTTCTAAATCGCAAAATCTATATAAATTAAAACTGAAATTTTCCCATTTAGGTGATTGATTTCTTGTTTACTAATTCCTCTAATGAATTTTAATAAAGAAATAAAGTAGTATTTGTAGGAGAATGTAATCTTTTGTTCAAAAATTCACCAAATCACAATCTAATAACATTTAAATTGCTTTTAGGCTTGTTGATGAGTGTGACTTTCTGTGTTTGAGATTGAAATTTTGGGGATTTTGATGTGATTGGGAGGTTAAATGGGCAGTGCCTCCACCAATGGAAGATGGTTTCCTGAGAGGGGATTAAGATTTTGCTCACGAGAAGATGACATTAAACTAAAGCAAAATATAAGGGAGGGCATAATGGTCAATTAATTAAAAAAGCTGTGGTGTTAACCTTTGAAGTTGTGGCAATAACGCCACCCGAAATTTTGAACCACCTAAGTAATTAATTAATTGGTTGAAATTGATTGAATCAGTAAAACTAGTACATTTATATAAATTTTAATAGAGTTTTATTTTTCCAATTTAAATTATAAAACAAAAATTATTAAACAAAAAGACAATCTTGATATCAAGAATTTCAATAATTTATATTATGCAATTTAATATATATTTAAGGAGAATGACATGTGAAGTTACATGAATCTAATCTAAAGATATATTAAAGCAAAATCAAACAAATTATTTTGTATTCAGATTTGGTATTTACAGTTAGTATTTATATTATAAACTTAAGCAATTACTCTT
Source organism: Rubroshorea leprosula (assembly GCA_020521535.1). Lineage (NCBI taxonomy): Eukaryota > Viridiplantae > Streptophyta > Magnoliopsida > Malvales > Dipterocarpaceae > Rubroshorea > Rubroshorea leprosula. Next base: position 207,641 of record BPVZ01000062.1, on the reverse strand, counting down.
TAAAACACTAAACTACATTAGAACTAGATCAGAACCAGTTCAGAGATACCTCTTTCCACACTACCTCTGTCTTTATTGCATTCAATTACTCTTTTAATCCTCCTTCGCCATCTGTCCGATCAAATGCCATGTTACCTTCTTCCTCCCCAATTAAATCTCTCTTTTCCTCTCTAGCCGCCCCTTTGTTCTTCGATGATCTCATCTGCGGAATCCTTCAATGATGTCATCTACAGAATCCAGTGCATGCGAGCCATATCCATAGGAATATACATGATGGCAACCGACTCGAAGTGCGGTGGCCCTGAGTTCTTCCTCTACTTGCTGGGAATAGTGGGGCTAGTTACCTTTGAAAAGAAAATATGTAATCAAACAAAAAATATTATCAATTACTTATCTTTATCATTGATAAGAAAATATTAATTATCTTCATGAAGAATGTTGGTGGTCGTGATCACGAGTTCTTAGCGGTTTGAATAAACTATAGACCATTTGCTATTTTTGTTGAGAAAAATGGCACAAAGGAATAAACTAAATCCGGTGAAAGGAATAAACTAAATCCGGTGAAAGGAATAACTGTGAACAATAACAAATAAACAGTGAAACATGCGGCTTAGCCGACCAATACCAACGGTTAGTGAAAAAAGCGGCGTAACCAGCTAAGCAAAATAAATTGAACGATTTAACCAACCACTTAGGAAGAAAATAAAGTGAAATGGGCGTTTTAACCAGCTACTTAAGAGGAAAAGTAAATAATAAGATGACACCAAATTTTACGTGGAAAAACCCCCAAAAACTATTGAGGGAAAAACTACGAGACAAATTTCGAAGGATATTCCACTATGTGATAAAATTGTACAAAGTATATACTCAAGTGTTTTCTCTCTTGGTGTTTCCGACTCCCCCAGTATATGATCATAATCTTGATAAACTCACAATTTTATCACTCAATGTACTCTCTCTTTGGAGCACACTCACACCTAAGCTTAATGTCTAGTTCTCACCCCCTTTTTTCCTTTCACTTGAGCTCTCACTTTGCTCACTTGGTGCTGCACTCTTCTTTTTTCTTGCTTGCCCATTGCTTTGCCATTGCATGGGTATTTATAGATGGAGAAACCAACTACCCATGTAATTTTTCTTTACCTCATTAAATGAGGTTTATCTACAATGGTTGAAATAACCATTGTAAATTTTCAACAATGGTTGCTATAGCTTACAACCTTTTGCAATAAGACAGTAGAAATGGGGTTGGAATTTCATGGGTTAGAACTGGAAACTTTTGCCAACAATCTCCCCCTCCAGCCCCATAGGAGGAGACTTAAATCCGGACTCCTTACTTGGAGTCCATCCCGGCCAACTTCATGCAATACTCAAACTTTTCCCTGGGAAGAAATTTTGTCATCATATCAGCAACATTGTTGTTTGTGTGAATCTTTTTGAGTTGAAATTGCTTGTTCTCTATCACCAAGTGCAACCAGTGATATCTCAGATCTATATGTTTTGTTCAGGTATGGTACATGGTATACTTGCTCAAATCTATAGCACTTTGACTGTCTCAAAATACTACATACTCTTTCTACTTCAATCCCAATTCTTGTAGGAATCTCTTCATCCAAAGCATCTCTGTACCAGCTTCTGTAGCTGCAATGTATTCAGCTTCGGTTGTTGACAAGGCAACACACTTCTGCAATTTTGATTGCCATGACACAGCTCCCCCTGCAAAAGTGAACAGATACCCTGAAATAAATTTTCTATTATCAAGGTCACCTGCCATGTCTGCATCTGTGTATCCCTTTAGAATTGGTTTAGTTTGCCCAAATGTCAAACACAACTTGGTAGTTCTTCTCAGATATCTGAAGATCCACTTAACAGCTTCCCAGTGAATCTTGCCTAGATTAGACAAGAATCTACTCACGACACCAATAGCATGAGAAATGTCTGGCCTTGTACATACCATTGCATACATCAATGAACCAACTGTAGAAGAATAATGAATGGATGACATTTTCTCTTTTTCTTCTTTGGTATTTGGACAAGATTGTTTACTCAACTTGAAGTGATTTGCAAGAGGAGTGCTAACTGGCTTAGCATGTTTCATGTTGAACCTTTCAAGCATCCATTCAACATACTTCTCATGTGATAACCACAGCTTCCCAGCTTTTCTATCATGGGTAATAGCCATACCCAAAATTTGCTTTGTTGGTCCCAAGTCCTTCATGTCAAAGGACTTTGATAACTCCTCTTTTAACCTACAAATTTTCTCAACATCTTTTTCCTAAAATTAGCATATCATCAACATATAACAAAAGGATAATGAAGTTGTCATCAAGGAATGATCTGATATAGACACATGGATCTGCATTTGTTATTTTATAACCATGACTCATCATAAAAGAGTCAAACTTCCGATACGACTGTCTTGGAGCTTGTTTTAGTCCATACAAGCTTTTCTTCAACTTGCAAACCATGTGCTCATTCCCTTCTTCTTTAAAACCTTCTGGCTGATCCATATAAATTTCCTCATACAAGTCACCATGAAGAAATGCAGTTTTCACATCTAACTGTTTAAGCTCAAGATTCATGCTTGTTGTTAGACCGAGCACAACTCGAATTGAGCTCATTTTCACCACTAGGGAAAATATTTCATCAAAATCAATCCCCTTTTTTTTACTTGAGGCCTTTTCCCCCCATCGGGGCTTTTTTTTTACGGTTTTTTTCCCCTCTTTCTTGAGCTTGAACACCCATTAGTTCTTCAGGGTTTTTCTTCCTTTGGGAAGTTCCACAAGCTCATAAGTATTGTTTTATGTAGGGAGTTCATTTCTTTCTACATGGCCTTCATCTGGTAATCTTTGTCTTTGTGAGACTGTACTTCTTGGAAGTTCTCTGGCTCCCTCTCTTTAGTGATCAAGATATAATCAGAACTGGGGTATTTTGTAGATGGTTTGTGCTCTTTGGTGGACCTTCTCAACTGAGGTCCTTCCTCCTACGGTAGAGGTTGCTCCCCTTGCTCATTACTTCATCCATCTACACTTGCTTCATCTTTTTCAATTATGGGCTCCTTTGTCTCGTCTTCTGGTACTTGCATCTCTTCTTCATTTGTAATTTTTCTTGAAGGAGGTTTTTCCGGTGGAAGATCTTCTACACCTTCTCCAGAGCTTCTTATAGCTTTTTCCTCCTTCAAATCATTAATTTTCTCGTGTTCATGAAACACGACATTTTTACTTTTGACAGTTTTCTTCTTTTCCGGGTCCCATAGTCTGTAGCCAAACTCCTCATCACCATATACAACAAAATGCATGGAATGGCTTTATCGTCCAGCTTTGGTCTTTGTTCCTTTGGCATGTGCATAAATGCTTTACACCCAAACACTTTCAAGTGAGAGTATCTAACATCCTTTCCTGTTCAGGCTTTCTCTAGGATTTCAAAGTTTAAAGGAACTAAAGAAGACCGGTTAATCAAATACATTGTTGTGTTGACTGCTTCGCCCCAGAATGGATTAGGTAGAGTTGCCATTCTTAGCATGCATCAAACTTTCTCCACAATGATACAGTTCATCCGTTCTGCAACGCTGTTGTGTTGTGGAATGCCAAGAACTGTCTTTTCATGCCTTATGCCATGCTTCAAACATAGTCTTTGAATTCTATGGGGATGTACTCCCCTCCATTATCTGTACAAAGACATTTCAACTTCAAACCTATCTCTCTTTCCACCATAGCATGGTAATGCTGGAAATACTTGAAAACTTGGCTTTTATTCTTCAACAAGTATGCCCAAGTCTTCCGAGTTGCATCATCAATAAAAGTAACAAAATATTTATTGCCATCAAACGACTCCACCTCCAGGGGCCATAAACGTTAGAGTAGACCAAGTCCAGCTTGTTCTCTTTCCGAGTCAAATTCTTCTGAAAAGAAACTTGGTGTTGCTTTCCAAATAGGCAAACATCACAAGGATTCACATGTTCACCTTTGGTAGTGGGAATAAAGGACTGCTTAGCCAAAAGTTGCAATCCTTTCTTGCTCATGTAAGCTAATCTTTTATGCCATAAATTTGGAGAACCCTCATCTTCAACTGTGTTCAGTTGACCTCCACACGTTTTCATGTGTGTCTTGTATAATGAGCAACATGCTCCCCCTTTTGCCACCACCAATGATCCTTTGGTGAGTTTCCAGTTACCACTCCCGAAGTAGTGCGCGTATCCTTTTTCATCCAATGCTTTTGCAAACAACAGATTCATATGCATATCGGGAATATGTCGCCCATTTTTCAATGTCAATGTGCACCTAACGTTTGTCTGGACACAAATATCACCAACTCTCATAATATGAGAAACACTCTTGTTTCCCATTTTTATGGTGCCACAGTCTCCTGCTTTGTATGTTGAAAAATATTCCCTTTTGGGAACACAGTGATAAAAGGCATCAAAATCAATTATCCACTTAGCGTCCGTGTTTTCTGCATGGCAGCACTCCCCACAATCACATAGTAGAGTCACGTCACTGCCACTGGTAGATGCTACAGCAGTATTATTACTATCTTCAACCTTTTTCTTATCTTTTCCTTTCAACAAGTTGTAGTTCCTTTTCATGTGGTCTGGTTGGCCACAATGATAGGCCCTTCACTCTATTTTTGGACTTTGATTTGGATCTACCTCCTCGTCCTTTGGGTTCTCTGGTCTTACTCCTGCTTCTATTCTTCATGACTGGAGCTTGAGTATCTGATTGTGAGAAGATTCTCAGTGCCCGCATCCTTTTTTCTTCTTTAAAGATTCTATTTTTGGCGATTTCCAGTGTGACTTTACCACTAGGAGATGAGTTGATCATTGTTGATCTAAAACTCTCCCATGATTCCGGCAAGGTGTTGAGAAGAATCAGACCATTCACCTCATCATCAAATTCTATGCCCAAATTGGCTAACTCCTTGATGATGCCAAGGAAATTATTAATATGGTCTACTGTGGGAGTGCCATCTTTGTATCTTGAGTACATCAATTGCTTTATATAGCATAATTTATTTTGCCCAGTCTTCGCCCGAAAAAGCTCATCTAGCTTTGTCCATAGTGTGCATGCACTAGTTTCATTATTGATATGATTTAGCACACTATCATCAATCCACTGCCGGATAAATCCACACACTCGCCTATGGAGCAGCCTCCATTCTTCATCCTTCATGTTGTCTGACTTTTGCTTTGAAAAGATAGGCTCATGAAATTCCCAGTGTTTTTGGGCTTGGCTTGACCCGATCGGTTGGACCGATTCAACCAGACCCGAGCTTGAAAACAGGTAGGATATATCCCTCAGCCCGTTTTGACATTTGGCCTGCTCCATCCGTTGAACTCACCAGGCTACACCTCTTCTCTTCAACTAACCTTTTTTTTTTTTTTTTCATTTTAAAGACTCACTTGCTCTAGCGGCACTAGCAATTCTTGCCCTCTCCATCCTTTGCCTATGAAGAAGGCCAAGTCTTAGGTAGTGGCGTGCTCTCCTCTCGACCCTAACGAGAACGATCTTCACCACCACCATACCCAAGTCACAAATGACGTAGTATTTGATCCTTCAACTGCCATGGCTATCAACGACGACGTTAGGCCCAATGAATCCCATGCTCCCACTGGAACCAATTTGTCCCGCAAGAAGGCTACGACTGCCCCACCTCAGCTTGTGAAAAAGCTCATCATCAAGCTTCTTAAAGGTGTGCTTCTTTGTTGGATCTCATTTTGGATTCGTTTTTGGTGCTAAATGTTGCGCAATTAGATGATTTTAGGTTTTTGGATCATGTTGATAATTCCTTGAGTTTGATCTCAATAATTGCAAGCTTGTGGTGGTATTAGGTATTGGGTTTTGATGTTGAAGCTCATGGGAAATTTTAAGGTAAATGGAGTTTTTGGTTCAGTGTGGCTAGTTTTTAATTATTTAGATTTTGTATGACTTGGGGTTTGCTTGAAAATGGGGAAAGTTCATGACTTGCATAAGGACCAATTAATTAGGTTCTAACCGTTGCTTATTTTCTTATATTATATATTTTAATATTTATTACTTTAAATTTTAAAAATTATATATATTTAATTAAATTTATTATTTTAAATCACTTAAATGATGATTTTTAAGTTGATCTTATAATGATTAGTTCTTAAAAATATGGCGAAAAAATTATACAATTATAAAATCTAATAAATATCTAAAAAATATTGTTTTTTTAAGTTGACCGGTTGGACTAGTCGGATGAACCGGTTCAACCGATTGAACCAGACCCGATGGCCCAAACGGGTCAACCATCAAGCTGGGCCCAAAAACACTGAAAATTCCTTCACATAGAGAAGGTCCTCCATTTTTCCTTTCCACAGTTGATAGTTTGAATTATTCAGCATGATCATTTTGCTTTAATTCACCTCCATTATTCATGTGAATATTAGTAGCGCCTAACTCTAATACTAGTTGTTGAGAAAAATGCCGCAAAGGAATAAACTAATTCTTGTGAACAAACACGTGAATAATAACAAATAAATGGTGAAGCAAACGGCTTAGCTGACCAATATTAACGGTTAGTGAAAAAGGCGGCGTAGCTAGCCAAGTAAAATAAATTGGGCGATTTAACCAGCCACTTAGGAAGAAAATAAAATTAAACGAGTGGTTTAACTAGCCACTTAAGAGGAAAATTAAATAACAAGATGACATCAAATTTTACGTGGAAAAACCCCCAAAAACTATTGAGGGAAAAAACCATGGGACAAACTCCAAAGGGTATTCCACTATGTGATAAAATTATACAGAGTATACACTCAAGTGTTTTCTCTTTTAGTGTTTCCCACTTCCCTAAGATACGATCACAATCATGATAAACTCACAATTTTATCACTCAATGTACTCTCTCTATGAAGCACACTCACACTTAAGCTTAATGCCTAGCTCTCACCCCTTTTTTTCCTCTCACCCCTTTTTTTCCTTTCACCTGAGCTCTCACTTTGCTTACTTGGTGTTGCACTCTTCTTTTTTCTTGCTTGCCCATTGCCTTGCCATTGCATGGGTATTTATAGATGGAGAAACCAACTACCCATGTAATTTTTCTTCACCTCATTAAATGAGGTTTATCTACAATGGTTGAAATAGCCATTGTAAATTTTCAACAATGGCTGTTGTAGCTTACAGCCTTTTGCAATAGGACGGTAGAAATGGGGTTGGACTTTCATGGGCTGGAATTGGAAGCTTCTGCCAACAATTTTGGTTCTTGAAAATTAAGGGATGTTATATATTTCACTTGGCTTATAATGCAATGTGTGGTTGTGATGGTACCCATGGGGAAAGATTGGATATTAATAATCAGTGCAACTTTAGACTCGATCCAATGTGAAGTGATCTACGTACTATGCTTTTAGTTAATCATTTGTTCTCTTCTATTGGCATTTTCTATACTGCTTTCTTATTTCCTAATATTCTGCTTTCTGTGTTTTCTAAAGGCAGGGATGCATTTCAAAAGGCCCAAAGTAATTGACCGCATAGTATGAGACGTTAAATGGAAAGATGAAAGGATTGTGGATATGAAATATTTCATAGATGTTTTGGTTAGAAGTTGTCTGAAAGGAATCGAAATACAACATTTCTACTAATGTCTTTTTTTTTTTTTGTCTGGTGTTGATACTATGTTTGACCAAATTGACATAGGCTCTAATGTATGAAGTATTACATCTTACTTGGAGCTTGAAAACTCTTTTTTATGCGAAACTGATCATGTGCTTTCCTTTAATCATCTTTATTCCCAATATAATGATTTTGAGAGTTATAATTTGTTTAACTGTTATTGTCTTTAAATTGGTTTTTCTTAGTGAATGTAAATTAGATGTTTGCTTAAAGCTTCAATAACTCAATACTTAAACTTTTAGAAATATAATGAACATCAACCTAACATTAAGTTCTAACATCTTATTATTATATTTATTTATTTTTCATTATTTTTCATTGTAACATTCCTGTGTAAGGCACGTGTATTATCTAGATCGAAGATGCATTCACCCATGTCCTTTTCCTTTCCTCATTACATTCCATTTTTCCTCTTCTAATCAAATTGAAGATGCATTTACACATCTAAAAGTCATTGAGTTCGATGAAAATTGTACTAAGTTTTCATTGATGAAGGCATATTCCTACCCCTCAACATTCATATTGCCAACAACTCTTTGAAAAATCATTTTTGCCAATGAAATCTTAACAAAGACAATTTCTTTTAGCTAAATATTTTGCTATGACTATCAATAAAATGTTAAACTCTTTTTCCATGTAATTGGGATTTACCTTCTAAGTCTTGTATTTAGTCGTGATCAGTTGCATATTACAAGGACTATGTCTATTTTAATGTTTTTAGGTTACATCTTCTAATAATTTATTAAACTATTAATAATATTATAATTAGTAGCAATAGGCAAGTAAAAATTTTAAGCTATAGTGTGGATTATGTCAACCAATAAACTCATTAATTAAAGGATTTTTTTATTACTAATTTCTAAATTATTATGCATGTATTTCTATCACCGTAATCTAATCTTCTTAATTATTTATTTTACTATATATCAATTTTATATTAAATTTTTATTTTAATTTTTAATTCTTTACATTTCACAGATCTGGGCATTGCCCAGAGTATCAACTAGTTATCAGGAGGAAAAGGAAATCTTGTTCTCAAAAAAAGGAAATCTCGTATTCAAGAGAAGGTTATCGTATTCATTCTGAGTTTATCACTATTGACTTGACCTACCTTTTGAAGTTTACTAAATGAAGTTGCAAAAAAAGGGTAAGAAATATATAATAATTTTCCTTTCAAATTTTAAGTGGATGATATTTTCTCGCAAATAAGGAGGTTGATTTAATTAGCCAAGTCACGAGTACAAGGTTGATCAAAGTCATTGTAACATATATAGAACTGGAATTAATTTATTGCAACTATAGCATAAGGGCACATCACTACACAGCAGATATGCTTGAAGTGACTAAACCATTTTTCAAGCTATTATTTTTCCAGATAAGTGTAGCTTAATTAGGACTAGTTCCAATACGCCTTCAAGGGCAGAATATAACCTTGTAGTCGGTTCCTGTGGGACAAGTGAACAAACTGGTCTTATCATCCTTCGGATAGCTGTAAGCATCTGGACATCTCTCCTTAAAATATCTCGAGAAGTTTGTAGGCTCACAGTTACCGGAGTAGCAGCAGTACTTATCTGTCTTGTACACTGTACAGGGGTTATTGCACCCTCCTGGAGCCTTCAACTCCTTTGGACACTGTCCTACAATATCTGCAGTACACTTGATCACACGGCTGCACGTAGGGGAGTTGGAGCTGAACTCCATGGGAACATTAAACCCGTTGATGTTGGAGATGTCGATTAAGTCCAGATCGGCATGCTGGCCAAGGCCAACACCGAACTCGGCCAAAGTGTTGGGTGGCGAACCATAGGCTTTGCATTCGAGGAGTCCCTGGCAATCGCCTGTCTGGCAACTACCTCTTCCAGAGGCATCAAATTGGCAGTTGGTTCGTGCCCAAATGCGGGCTTTTGACGTGCCACGGGGTACGTTGATAGGCCAGGTTTCGCCTGGGTTGAGACGTTTGCCACCGCCTACAGGGACTGCGGCAGCCCAAACAACGTAAGGACAGTTGTTTCGAATATTAAATGTGGCTGCGGAGGCCACGGTGAGTAAGTAGAGAGTATACAAGAGGAAGGAAAATGCAGAGATGGAATTCATTGCGTAGGATAGGACTGTATAGCTTTTGCTTTTCTGTTTTATGGTTTGGTTTAAGAAGAAACCCATTGAGGTTTATATAGAGCTGATGGGGGCTTGGGATAGCGTTATTGAATTTAATTTTGTTGGAAATTTTAAAAGATGACGGCGCGAATGTCGTTCTTGTCAATGTTTGCCGCGCCACGCCATACTAATGTTAATTATGATGACGTATTCGGCGGCACGAGACATTAGTGTTACCAGAATATTTACGCAACAGCAATTGTCGGAATATATCTATCCATTACGATATGGTTTCCGCATTTGCTGCCAATCAAATACTTCTGATATTCAACCCAAAAAAGAAAAAAAAAGAAAAAAAAGTGATGCTGTTGACAGGCATTTCCGAACCTTCTGCGAATTGCGATGTGTTTTGGTTTTTGTAGAAAGAAAAGATACCCCTTTGAATAATTTTGGTAGTTTATTTTCATTTTTAAAATTTTTAACTATAAATTTTATATAAAAATTTAATAATTTATATGAATAATAATTAAAAAAAATTTATATGAAGTTATTGTTGACTATATATTTTTATTTTATTAGAAAAA
>BPVZ01000062.1:155560-169423 GCA_020521535.1 Rubroshorea leprosula | reverse complement strand
ACAACTAAATTACAACCTAAGTAGCTAATTATTTGATGGAAGATCCTTCATTTTACTTAAAGGGTTTTTTCTATCTTGTACTCTTGAAAGTTGAAACACATGATAACTATATATTTATTGTATCTTTTTATTATTAATACACATAGTAAAATTAAAAATTAATATTAATTTTACCAATTGTCCAATAAAAAATATACGCATGTCATAGATGTTAAACTTAATGCTAATTTTTTTTATTTTTCTATGTAAATTAATATATGATTGATAAAAAGATGTCATAAATATACTTTTATTTTATACCTTAAGAGCATAATATAAAAAACACTTACTTAAAAAACAAAACTTATTGATGGAAGGCATATCCTCCATAAATAAGCCTACCACTTTCATTTATGGTTAAATGACTTCATTTTTCTATGAATTTTAGAGTTAAAATATTTTACAGTTTAAATTACATTAAATTATAAAATATCAACCAAATAGCCATTAAATAAAGGGTTTTTTTTACCAATATCAAGACCCCACTTAATTTAATACTTAATATTTTATAGTTTGAATTGCAAAATACTCAATTTTTTTTTAATTTTAAATACAAAGAATTGTATAACATGATAAGCGCGATAATGTATGCGTATAATATGAGTTGAAATTCTATGACCTCATACATGATATACTAAAATTTGGGGATCAGATCAATAATCAATAAAACATAAAAGGATATTTTACAATTACACAATTTTATAGACCCTCCATTTTAATTGAAATAAATGAATAAATAAATAGAGCCAGACCGGAGTGGCAGCATATTTCCCTCCAAATTGAAGAGAGGGAAACCCTACTTGTCGGCCAGAAAAAATGGCAGCTTCTTCATCTTCCGGCAGCAGCAGCGCCTACGATGTGCCGTGGGTGGAAAAGTACAGGCCGAACAAGGTCGCGGACATTGTTGGCAACGAGGATGCGGTGTCTAGGCTCCAAGTCATAGCTCGCGATGGCAACATGCCCAATCTCATCTTATCAGTACGATTTTCTACTTCCCTAACTAATTAACACCCAGTTTCAGATTTTCGCAGAACCTTCATTCATTTTTTAGTCTTTTTCTTAACCCTCATCCATTTTTGTGGTTATTTTTAAAATATTTTAGTTTATAATGAATTATGAAACTCCCGTATGAGTATGGATTGTGGGAAATCTTGTTGAATTATTGGTAATAATTACCTGGGGTTTTGAGTTGGCCAGTTGCTCTTAATTTTTTTCAGTGGACAAATTATGGGTATTTAGAGTTTGCAGTGTTTTTTTTTTTTTTTTTGGGTTTCAATTTTAGATGTCTAATTACAAACAATAGAATATTTGAGGAGTATTGTGGTTAAGAGATTTGATTATGGTAGTGAATATTTGCTAAATTTCATTGTATGTCTAGGACGGCTTCTTATTATTCACAATCTAGTTAAAATTGTGCACAATTGAATGGGAGTTTACTTTGCTTGAGCATTTTTCATGATGTTTTTCAGGGTCCTCCTGGAACTGGTAAAACTACTAGTATCCTAGCACTTGCTCATGAACTTTTGGGGCCAAATTATAAGGAGGCTGTTTTGGAGCTGAATGCATCAGATGATAGGTAGTTAAATTTGTGGGTTGTAAGGCATTTTACTTTTTTGAAGTTGGATTTCTCACTGATAAAGTTTATTGTGACTTTCCTTCTCCTGTCAAGGGGTATAGATGTTGTCAGGAACAAGATAAAAATGTTTGCTCAGAAGAAGGTGACATTATCTCCTGGGAGGCACAAGATAGTAATTCTGGATGAAGCTGACAGGTAAGAACCGATGAGAATACTTGGGTCATGATGTTGCTAATAGTTTGTTTTTGAATCCAGTAATAGTTTGTGTATGAGTTTATTGGTTTTTTTCTTTTTTAATTCAGAAAATGAGTTTATTGGTAATATGAAAATATACAATTTAGCTGCCTAATTCGTGCTTGTGATTGGGGGTTTTTGTTCCGATGGCTATATAATTTGCAAAATATTAGCATGACATCTGGAGCACAGCAAGCCTTGAGGAGAACAATGGAAATATATTCAAACTCAACTCGTTTTGCCCTTGCTTGCAATACATCTTCAAAAATTATTGAGCCCATTCAGAGCAGATGTGCCCTTGTTCGATTTTCAAGGTTATCTGATCAAGAGATACTTGGTCGTCTCATGGTGGTGGTTGAAGCAGAAAAGGTATTTATATATTTGCAATGCTGCACTGTAGTGTGCATTTTAGCACAGAATTGCCTTAAATTTGGAGTTATGATTGAACGTGATTCTTTTTCTACTATTCCTTTTTCTATAGAGTGTAATTGACAGGAGCAGATAGTGTCTAACCTAGTTTGTGGATATCGAACCACGATTTGAGTTTTATGTTTACTCAACATTATAGTTAGAAGCTCCAAAATTTGAATTTATTGCTTAAAGGAGTTCAAAAAAATGTTTGGTTCCTTCTTTGCATTTTGTTCTTGCTATATGAACTGCCAACGCATTGTGGCACATACATATTCTTTTCTTTCTTATATTAAGGACTTTATCAGGTAGTTTGTAACTGACCCAATTTTGCTCTTAATCAATAAGGTTCCTTACGTTCCAGAAGGTCTTGAAGCCATTATCTTCACTGCTGATGGGGATATGAGACAAGCATTGAATAATTTGCAGGCTACATTTAGTGGATTCCGTTTGGTCAACCAGGAGAATGTTTTTAAGGTTACTGTTTATTAAGGCTCTGATTGTTTTGGTTTCTCATATATTTGGAGACACCAGAATAAGGTTTGTTTGGTTTCCAGGTCTGTGATCAACCTCATCCCCTGCATGTGAAGAACATGATCCGTAATGTACTTGATGGGAAATTTGATGATGCTTGTTTGGGTCTGAAACAACTCTATGATTTGGGCTATTCACCCACTGACATAATCACAACCCTTTTCCGAGTCATAAAGAATCATGATATGGCTGAGTTCTTGAAACTGGAATTTATGAAGGTGCGTATGCCATACCATTCTAACCTCTTTTCACCAGTCCTAGTCTTTAACATGAATTCTTATTTTTGTTTCTCTTGAGTTCACAGGAAACCGGGTTTGCACACATGAGAATCTGTGATGGAGTTGGTTCATATCTTCAATTATGTGGTCTTCTGGCTAAGTTTTCTCGTGTTCGTGAAACAGCTAAAGCAGCTTAATTTTTAGGTGTTTCCGGGTAAGAATGGTTTATGTAAACACTAATATCTTTAACTTTTTGATGCATCATGCATTGGAACTTGCATAGCTCTCTAGATATTGCAGTGTGAACTGCTAAGTGGTAGAACATCCATGGATGATTTTGGATCATGTTAGCAAGAAGAACAGGGCATAGCCACATCTTAAATGAAATTGGAAGCATGTTTTCTTGAAATTTTGAAAAGGATTAATGTGCACATTTATAAGAAGGAAAGCAAAACTGAAAGATAATTGAATTGATAGGGAAAGTGACTTGCTTTTTCCATTGGATTGAGATTAATGCCAATCCCAATCAATCCCAATCAATCCCATGTGGCCCAAAAAAAAAAAGACCCTATATCATTTGTTTTCCTTATTTTATGGATGAATCCGAAATTTCTGTTCAGGGTTAACCAATGTTGTCATGCCAAGTCAGACGACTGGTTCTACGTGTGAATGTTTCCAATATTTTATTTTTTTTATTAATCTCGACATTTAGTAATCACATTAAATTTTACTATTTCAAAATCGAGTTGCGTCGGATTTCATTTAGGGAAGCTTTCCGTGGTTGTTTTTTGTATTTTCATTTACAAGACTTAAAAGGAATCAAATTTTTTTTATTCCGATTCGGATCAATAAATTATTAGTGTTTCAATATTTTATTGGTGAGTGGGATGGAGTCATCCCAAATGGCAGAAGTAGCTTGGAAGCAACCGAAACAGGGGCCAACCAAAGACTGCCGACTCACATCAAGGCCCCGAACCGAACATTGCCTCATTTAAGAGATTTTCCTTCATCACCCACGTCTCTTTCCTTTTCAAATGACCGGCCTGCCCCTTTTCACCATCCATGATCTCTGAATTAATCAAACATTTCTTGAGGGGAAAAAACTCTCTTTGGAAAAAAAGAGACTCTCCGTTGCATGTTATCGAATTTGTTTAGGGATTATAATTTCTTTTTTTTTTCTTATTTTAATGGATTATTTAGTATAATGGTTTAAAATAAATTAGTGATTAGTTGTTTTATTTAATTTAATAAATAAAAATATTTAAATTATTAATGATAATAATGATTAATTATTAAATTAGGTAAAATTATTAATTATTAGTTTTAAATTACTGTACTAAACAATCACTAAGCATATAAACACTCCTAACAAAGAAAGAAACTTTGGTTTTCATCAAAATCAAATGCAAACCATTTTATATAAATTAAATTAGTAAAATATGACCTAATATCAATACTAGTATCTTATCTTTGTCTTTGAAACGGTAAGGACTAAATAAAAACTTCAAAAGTTTATTCCCACATGTTTCATGTACGTTTTGTTCAATTTTAAAAGGAATCCAATAATTATTGCTATAAAATACTCACTTTTATGGTTTATGATTGCCTAAGGCTTTCCATTTTATAAAACCATGTGGTGTGGACCAAGGCAAGATTGTTTTTCATTTGATTTGATTTTCATTTTAGTACTAGTAGGTGGTCTGTCCATTTTTACTAACCATACTAACTCACTTAAATTTGACAAAAACACATATAATTCATGATGAAATTGACAACTTATGAAAAATTAGCTCATTATATATTATTTAATGAGATGCTCAACCATCTTTGATTTGGTTTCCTTTTAATATTTTTAGTATAAAAACATTTCCATTTTTATTTTCTAACGAAAGGTCATTGTATTTGTCTCAATATTTCTCACTATTTTGCAGTTTAATTGCTTATTAATAATTTAAATTATATAATGAAAACTTTATTTTATAGTTTAAATTCTAGACTGTATTAAATTGTAAAGTTCTTACTATTACGAGATTTAATTTTTATTTAATAATTAATTTAGTACAATTAAGTATAATTCATATTATATTATACTTTTTCATTACATGATTCTTCTTTTTTTTTTAACATGGAAAAATGTGGAGAAATGAAGATAAATTGATTGTTATTCTAACGAACAAAATTATAACAAACAACAGGAGTTAAATGCATTTAAATCAAGGGGGTGAAAGTTGCATGTCCTTTTCATCACATGATTTAGATTTTATAATAATACCATCATGTGTTTTTATTAAAAAATTCTCAATTAAACAAAAAAAGAAAAAGAAAAAGAAAATCCATAAGGGTAGAAAAGTAAAGTAATTATACTTTATCTTCATTCTCTGTTGCATAAAAATGCTGGGGGCAGCTCTAATGCTTTATAGATAACCAGCCACCACTGCTCAAGTTCCTAAGGTACATAGAAATTCCTGTTGCTGTGTGGATTCTCCCTTTCTACGCTTAATTCTGCAATAACAACAAGAAACGTAGTTTGATCCCTGTTCCGGTACCCATCTCCCATAGAAGCAACTCTTTTCATTCTCATTCTCTCAAATATATGTATAAACAATTTCCAAGATCGGAACTTTGGTGAAAAGAGAAGAGCTTTGAAGAGGAAGAATGGCGAGTAGAGATCTGGAGAGAGGGGGTGGTGCAAAGAACAGCGGAAACGGTTACTGCCCATCTTCGAGTTCATACCATGTGGATACTACCAGTGAAAAGCAATGGACTTCATGGCTTGTGCCCGTGTTTGTTGTGGCGAATGTTGCAATGTTTGTTTTGGTGATGTATGTCAACGATTGTCCCAAGAACAATCTGGGTTTTGGAGGAGACTGCGTTGCTAGGTTCCTTGGAAGGTTGTCCTTTCAGCCTTTAAAGGAGAATCCTCTCTTTGGTCCCTCGTCTTCTACGTAAGTTTGCTCCTTTTTCTTCTGGTTGACTATTATTCATGTCTAGATTTGTCTCCACTGACAAATTTTCCTCCCCCTTTATTTTCCTTTGTATTGTGCTTTCGTTGGGTGTGCTTTTATTGGTTGGTAACTATAACCATGAAATTGTGTGTTTGTTCTTTTGGAATCTTTGGATGTGAGATGTGTTAGTAATTTGGAAATTGGATTGAGCTGGAGGTCCCTTCTGATTTTCAGTAGAAGAGAAGAGGGCCTTCAATTTAATTTCAAATCCAAGTCTAGGGAGGGAGTCAATCTCTAAAGTCAAAACATGGTGATTATATATACCCATTAGTCAATTTCAATTCCAACCGTTAGGAAAATTATTCTTATGATTGGGCCTTTCGAATCTGGACTAAGAGAATGCCCTAGATTAGATCATGCTTGATGATTTATCAATTCTATGTTTTGTTTTGATTCTAATTAGGAGATAGCAATTGTTCATCCAAAAGAAAGGAGGAGGGGGGGGATAGCAGTACATATTTTATTTTATTTTTTACACAGTTATATGTTACACGGGGTCTGTTTTGGTACATCAATTTCAAACAAGCAGTTAGTGGTTAAGTTAACGAAATGGCTAACTGCTTGTTTCAAACCGCTAAACAGCCTCATGGTGAACTGGTTAAGCTGTAGGATAAATATTGGTATAAATATACATCTTCTAGAGTAGTCTCCATTCACCCTCACCCTCTACTGTGTGAAGCTCCTTGTATATACTTTGCCTTTATGAATTAAGGTAGCTTAAAGTTTTCATGATTTTAAGTTCAGTCCCAAGGAAAGGATTATGAAACTGTTTGTCTTCAATTATCTACTACCTCTTTAAAGTGATTGCAGTTTGGTAGTAGTTGTTTCCTGCTCACACTTGAGATGCTACCTCAGCCACACGATTAGTCGCCTTGTTCTCTTATTTCTATTTCCTTTGACGTTATCAGTAGATTTCTCATTCTTTTGACTCGAATACTTCCCTGTATTCATTTTGTTCTTGCTTCTTCAGATTGGAGAAATTGGGAGCACTAGAGTGGACCAAGGTAGTGCATGGGCACCAAGGATGGAGGCTCATCACTTGCATCTGGTTGCACGCAGGTGTTATTCATTTGCTTGCTAATATGTTGAGCTTGGTTTTGATTGGGATTCGTCTTGAGCAGCAATTTGGGTTTGGTATGTCCTTTTCTCTGTTGTTGGAACCGTATCTTGTATTAAGTTATATTTTTAGGACAATTTGTGTTTCTGCTTGTCATAAATATTGATTGTTAATTGCATTTTTCTTTGGCAGTGCGAGTTGGGATGATATACCTGTTATCAGGACTTGGCGGAAGCATACTATCTTCTCTTTTCATTCAGCAAAATATATCAGTTGGTGCTTCTGGTGCTTTGTTTGGACTTCTTGGAGCAATGTTGTCAGAGCTTCTTACCAACTGGACTATATATGCGAATAAGGTTCCTTGCTTACACTTTTTTCTTGTTCTGTGGTAAACAAATTTTTCCCATGGTTGCATTTGGAAATAGACATGACCTTACTATGTGGAGTTAATGATAATTGATTCATTACAACTCGACTCTCTGAAATTAAGAACAGAAGAAAAACCTTTGACCCTATGAATTGAGAATAATTGATGAGGTTTATTCTGCATATTGTAGGCTGCAGCTCTTATCACACTTGTGCTCATTATTGCCATCAACTTGGCATTAGGGATCCTTCCCCACGTTGACAACTTTGCACATATTGGAGGTTTCTTGGTCGGCTTTCTCCTTGGATTTGTTTTGCTACTCCGTCCCCAATTTGGGTGGATGGAACGCCATCAACTCCCTCCCGATGCCCGTGCAAACTCTAAGTACAAGGCTTACCAATATGTTTTCTGGGTGGTTGCTGTGGTTTTACTAATTGCTGGGTAAGTTCAGTTCAAAATGCTAGTTCTTAACTTACCATTTGGTTGTCTGGTGTAGTCTTGCAGATCAATGACTCGGTCTATTGAAGAACTAATTTCACCTTTTTGTTTTTGAAAATTACAGTTTCACACTGGGACTGGTAATGCTGTTTAAAGGGGAGAATGGAAACGACCACTGCAGCTGGTGCCAGTACCTAAGCTGCGTGCCTACCAGCAACTGGAAATGTGGGAACTGATGGGAACACTATTTTTAGCACAAGGCCTTACTTCTATCTCCCTGGTTCCACAATGATTCTTTGAACCTTTTTCCCCTTATATCTTGTTAATTGGTTTTTTTTCTTTCCCTTTCCTATGTATAGCATAATTTCTGACCTTGAGATTCACTTTGGACATCAAGAATTCAATGTTGTATATGGTTCATTTGGAGTTTCAGACACTCTTCTTTTCTTTATTAAGATGATCAAGTGACTAAACCTTGGTATGATTTTGGAGCTAAATGGGCATCTAGTTTTGAAATCAAAACAATCACAACTAAAAAAAAATACGTTAAGGCAGATGTTTTGTATCCATTAATCCTTCACAGTTATTGAGCATGCCACATGACTAGGGTTGATGTTATCTTCGACAGAGTAAGGACTGTGGAGGACTCAGAGAACTTCCTTCTTTTGGGTTTTGTAATGTAGTGGTTGCTGCAAAGGTGCCAATCTTAACTTGGTATTAAGCAGTTGAAATACCCGACGAAGATGAGAAAAAGGAAGATCTTATTTATAAAAGAGATGAAAAAATAATCTAGCATGGTGTGTTACACTTACGCAATAAACAACTAAATCACAACACTTTGTACCTTTAAATGTCATTTGAATACATATTTAAACAAAATTATTTTATTTTTTAAGAAAAGTGTTTATCAACCAATTTAAAAAAAAATTTAAAATTATATCGTTTTAATAAATTTTTATTAAAAAATTAAAATAACTTAAACTCTTATCCATAAATGAAAATATTTTGATTTTTTTATAATATTTTAATAAAACAATTTTATTTAAAGTTTTTTTTTCTAAATTTTAAAAAAATTCAGTTGATAAATGTCAGTCTCTAAAATTTGGAATAACTTCGTACTTCGTCCCTACCTTCTTTAAGGGAGAAAAAAAAAAAAAAAAGATTTCATTCATCATCAAACTGTACAATTACAGCAAGCAGTCAGCTCAAACCGTAGCCTCCAAGTTAATTGATAAGAGATTTGACGAATTTAGCATTTTGAGCCAACAAGTGACGAACGAGCATGGGTCTGACTTACTTCAGCATTCGAACTCTAGGTTCCAAACGTCCAAATAAAAACTAAAGAGTGAAATCAGCATGTGGTTTATGTGGAAATGTGGATTTGTTAATTTTTACAAGGCCAATGAGACTTCAAATAACAGTCAGTCACGTAGCCTAAATCCAATTCTTTTATCTTCCTTTATTGGTTTTTATTTTTTTTTTACTATAAAAATATAATTAATAAATTAGTATCTATTTAAAAACCGATCGAAATATCAATTTAATGATCATGTACTGCGATTCATTTTGTTTTTCACACAAAAAAACGTAACCACTTAAATCATATGGTAAAATGTTTTTTTATTGGTTTTCTTAATTTGTTTTCTTAATGTAATAAATTTTTTTTTGTAAATTTATGTTAAAAAATAACAATTAATTTTTAATTTATTAATTATTTAATTAAAATCATTTATGTTACTAATAACACTAAAATTACATTAATTCTTATATTTTTCTTATACATATTTATAAAAAAATATATTTTTTTAATATATACCAAAAGCAACGGTCAGGAAAACCCTTCTTTATTACGTGTGAATAGTAGCAGGGGGACAACCAAACACAACAGTGGATATTTATTAGCCTTGAGTAATCCTGTCTGTACCAATGGGAACCCAACGACCCTACATGAGTCATCAAGAACCAAAACCCAGTCCTGGTTCACTAACCGGTGAGGTGACCTCATTCCAAGGTAAAATGTACTGGTAATTTTACCCCGCCATACCACCGACATCATCTCCCAGATCTTTCTTGTAAAACCTCTCGGTCTGAAAATCCAACCAGGCCATTTATGGTGAATAAATTTCACCTCCATGGTCCACAGTATGCTGAGAATGGGGGAAAGAGACCACACGTCCTTAAATACACATACTAGGCCTTTGTACCATAACATGATAAAAGGTCTCCCATACCCAGAAAGTTAGTGAGTAAAGTTCATGTTTAAAACAACACTCTTTTCAGCTGCTAATATTTGGGTGGATTCACAATTACTGAACAATAAATATATGCTCATAGAAGAAATAAGATTCGGGACAGAGATTTCATCTTTCAACCTGCAAACATAAACAGCTAGCTGTTCTTCCTATCAAAGAACATGTAAATCTAAGTACGTGAATTAGTGAGACTGGAAGAGAAATACTGCATGTCACTTAGACTGAGGTTTAGTGTCTTTGCCCAATAGGGATACCAAGCTTGTCCAACCGGCCTGATCCTGGGTAAGCTTTGCTTGTGAATTTTGCATGCAGAGATCCCTGTGTATTGAATTTCAGTTCACCAAATCCCAAAGGGGGATGCCTGTTTGTTAAACCAGACCATTCATATTGTGGTCTTTGTTTTGGAGCGCTGAAAGATCTCACCTTCGCCCTTGAAGATTCAGTGTAAGCCATGTAATTTGGATGGTCTGAGTAACCACTTTGGCAGCCTTTTGAGCCATCACTCTTGGCTGGAGTGAAGGGATTTGCCTTCGAACTACCACATCTCGATGATGCAGAATAGAATTGTGGGCTATCCTCAGCAGTGGTGAAAGAACTTTCCTCAACCTCATGAGAAAACTTCAGTGGACTTAAAGACTGAACCTTACTAGACGAGAGACTGGGAAATGTCTGATTCGACTCCTTTGAATGAGTAAAACTGTAACTATATTGGTCTGAAGCATGAGCAAGATGAGTGGAGTGAAACAGGTTCCTGCCTTGAGATCTCAACTGGGGTTTCCCAGTATCAACCACGAGGATCTTATCATTCTTTCCATTGACTATAGCAGTACTGATTCTTGTTGAAAGTACTTGGTCCCATGATTGTTCATCCATCTTAATCTTATTATCTGATCCATACCGACATACATGCACCTTCTCATGACTGACAATCCTGCCATTTGATTTTGATCCATTTCTCTGTATTCATTAAAATGAATTAATTAGCCATTAAATCTTGAATAAGAGGGAGATGTGAAGCAGGACAGTCCTAAACAGGGGTGAAGACCATACCTTTAATATTGATGTTTGTTCATATTTTGTACTCTTAGATCGAATAGCTTGTTCAAATTTTTCAGGGGTTAGTGGACCCTGCATATTGAGTTAATGGCTACCAATAATTACAAAACACAAGCAAGGACAATATTAATCTGGGATAATCACGAGGGAAAATGCCATATCTTGTAAATATAACTCTCTCCAATTCAAGAAGAAAAATAGAACTGACAGGAATTATGAAAACAGTGGAAAATAAAACTCTCTTCAATGTTGGACATAAGTGAACTGCATGAATTATGTTCTGAACTATTCTTTGATAAAAATCATTGCATGTGTTTTGTTAAAAAAATCTAACTACCCCAATAAAGAAAGAGGAAGCACTTCTTAAAAACTACAGTTCAACCACAAGTGTACCTATAATTTGAATATCCAAACATCCAACACATGACATGTCATTAGTTGCGTTATTGCCCTGAATAAATTTGTTCTCAAGTTTCAATTTACTAGTCCATACAATATGTGACATTGATGCATCACAACTACTTACAACATCTACTGCATTGGCCTTACATAAAAACCATAAGTTAATATACCCCCTGAAAAGCTGTCTACAGCTTATAAAGAAGAGGAGACCACAGTCCAGGCAGTATAGGATAATGACTAATGAGCATGTGGTTGCCCACACTAAGGGTGGTATTGGTATAACAGATTTCAAATATTGCAGGGGGGAAAAAGAGTCACTTACAGGATTGTGGAAATGAGATGTTTTGCTGCTTGTTTGTGAAGATTCAGAAACTTGTATCCGGCCTGCACGAGCACGTTCTTGTGCTCGCAACAAAGTCTGCATCCTCCAGAGCCATTCTGCAGTTCGTTTCCTCTCAATGTGACCTCTAACCAGTGCTTGAAGCCTCACCAATCCTTTTAATGCTCCCAGTGCTCTTCTTGCCTTCAAATGTATGGCAGAAAAGTGATTAGGCAGACATGAATCACTAAGCTATATATGAAGCACATTCAACAAGTCATTAGGTGATGATATTATATTACATTAATATTAAACCGACCACATAAGAGTAAAAACGGTCCAAGCATCACCAAAGGAAAATTCCTATGATTCCTCTTGTGACATTTTAAAACCGAAATTCTTAAAGCCAAAAACAGAATAAAGAAAATGCAAAAATAAAGAATAAAAAGGGAAATCACTGCTTATTTTTAGCTACTTTAATATGGAAGGAGTTAAAATCTGGGGCCAGGGAAATATTGCAGTGAAAATTTTCAAATGTTGCAGGCGTCATGAAGATGATATTACTCTCTCTAAACTATACCTAGTCCCTCATATCATAATCTGATAAAACAGGAAGGATAAAAGGACTTCTCACTATTTGAAACTGTTATCTATGAACATCTGACCCAGGGAAAGGTTCTAATAATTCCACAGTACATTTAAGTGCTCAACTAACCCGACTTTACTTTCATAAAGTCATACAAATGCACTTTTAAGGAAACAACATACTCACAACAAACTCTTTGCTGTTAGGCCCACCCCAACACAACTAGACTTTCAATAACAATACCAAGAAAAATCCAGGTAGACCTGAACTCTGGTCATACATTCCTCAAACAGTGTCATTCCACATGATTCAATCTTCTGTGATTAGAAGACTCTGACTGTTTGATTCGTTTTAACTCCTAACAGGGTTTCTTGATGAATTATTGTCTCACTAGTCCATTACAATTGACCCTGAAAAAGTATACGGGTCCTTTACTTTCTTGGACTTGACCAAGTGTCCAATCTAACAATGCTAGATTAAGCACCATGTTAGCATAATTGATGAAAGTAGGGTACTCAAAAGCAGCAATCCATGACGAAATTTATTTATCTTTTAATCAGTGTTAGGAGGCAGGTGAATAATTTCTGCATGAAAATAACGTGAAAAATTATTGATACACACTCAATTTAATATTTTTTTTATATTTTTTTAGTTTAATTATTAAATTATAATATAAATACAATTTAATTCAATCTATATTTACATTTTATATGTAAAGTTATTTTTTTAAATTTATTTATCTTTAATTTCATATTAAAAGTAATAATTTTTTAATAAATATATAGTAACCATATACTAACAAACTAACCCACATAATTAACTCAAAATTAGATAAATTAGGCACCTACGAATACCAAATTAATGGATGTGGAATCAAAGGACCCACTAACACCAACCAACAAGTATAGAAACAAAATTCTTTATAATTTAATGCCTGAAAACAGAAAAGCAGGTTAACAGGACTTCCCGATGCGCATTGTGCTGCTGGTGCATCCTAGCCAGCGGTTCTTGATATAGCAAGCAAGCGGAACAGCGAGGTTTTGGAGTTACTGAGGTTTGGGTATAAACGACATAGGAGAACAGCTCAGCTATACCATGCAAGAAAATGGAAGCTGGGGCGTTGCTTCCACTGGAGCAAAGCCCGAAACGACACTGCTTATCTAATTATCTTGCAGGAACAGAGGAAGTAAATGCAGTAAACAAGACAACCAGCCAGTAAAACACTTTTCTTCCTGGCATTTTCGCGTCTTTTTATGCAGAATAATGTCTTTGTTTCACAAAAATATTATAATTGTAATATCAGAGAAAATTATTTTAGATACATGTAGTTTATTTTGTAAAATTATTTAAATATTTTTAATTTTATTTTTTT
>BPVZ01000062.1:132005-145744 GCA_020521535.1 Rubroshorea leprosula | reverse complement strand
TTGCTTCTAGATCAAATCTTTCTAATTTATTTTATTAATGGATGGCATTATATCTTAATTTAACATAAATTTGTTTTGCGGTTTTATAGAGTGGAGAAGAGGCCTCCATTGTTGCAGAAATAGTGGAGCTGGAGGAGAAATTGACGAACAAGATGCAGACTGCCTCCGGTGATAACCATCAACAAATCTGCTGCATGCACATTCTATGAACTGACATATATAAGAGTACGGAAGCTATCTCTATCCATTGTTACAATTTTCCTGTGGAATGAATTAGATAAGATTCAGCATTCTGGTTTACTTTTTGTGGTAGTGCAACAGTTCTGTGTCAAAGATGGTTATAATGTGTATGAGAAGGATTTTTTATGAATGTTAACTGAGGAAGGTAATAACAAGGTACTAGAGGATGATTCATTAGAGCTGATCCTTGGTTTAACCTTTTGGACCCGCTTTTATATGTTAATCCATCCTACTATTTATGTTACTGCAAAAATTTTCCAGGATGTTCCTTATAAGCCTCAAGAGTTCTACATTAAGACACGCAAATGCGAGCGAGATGCCAGTGCAGATATTGTGAGGATCTGTGAGAGGCAAGTGTTCTTTACTTTTTCTGCTCTCCCCTTAATTATGAACTTTATCTATTGATTATTTCCATTTTGCTTTGAATTGTTGGGAAAGGTTGTTTTGGATATGCCAGGTTTTCAACTTTTGATCTGCTTATTTATAAATATAAAGAATTAAATATATATTATCTTATATTTCTAGTGACTTTAGATCTTTCTGTCACGTATATTGACTGCCTCTAGCATCTGTTTCCGTAGGTTTAACTCATCTGATGCCTGAACTGATTAATGGTAATCGTCTAAGTTTAAGATTATTGAAATTTTTTAACACCTATAGTAGCTTAGATCTTTCACCATGGCATAAATCTTGAACATTTACTAGTGAAATGGAAGAATAGAAGGGGCACCTAAGTATCAATTACTGTAAATATTACTTTGTACCTGGTGCAATAACCGTATATCATTTTTGCTTACCATGGCATAAATCTTGAACATTTACAGGTGAAATGGAAAAATAGAAGGGGCACATAAGTATCAATTACTGTAAATATTACTTTGTACCTGGTGCAATAACCATATATCATTTTTGCTTACCATGGCATAAAGCTTGAACATTTACAGGTGAAATGGAAAAATAGAAGGGGCACATAAGTATCAATTACTGTAAATATTACCTTGTACCTGGTGCAATAACCGTATATCATTTTTGCTTACTTTGTACCTGGTGCAATAACCATATATCATTTTTGCTAAGTGCAAATGAGCACTGATTATGTCTTCTTCTGATTATGTCCTCTTCTGATTATGTCTTCTTCTTCTTCTTCATCTGGAACTTTTGCTTATCATATTTCATCATAATGCCAAAACTTATTAACATCCTTTCCTGGTGTTTAGCAGCTATATTAAAGGACTCTGATTTTAATGAAGTTGATAGAGCTGAGTGCCAGTTTTGTACAACAGCCACTGTTCTGGACAGCGGATCGCAGGTCTGGGACAGTCCCATTCATTACTTGGAAAGTTTATGCTAATAATTATTTTAATGTGAAAGGATCCTGAAACACTATACTGACAGCTGTTGGATCCATGTGGTATATGCACATTTATCTACATGATGAAAATGATACACATAGTGCTTTATGAAATGTTCTAACTAGAACAACTGACTGAGAGTTGGTGTACTTTGTTTTGCTAGTGTTTCATGAGCTTGCATATCAGTTTATGAAATGCAATCTGATTGCCAAAGTTCCGTCAAGCATCTCAGGTTGACTCACTTGAATCATCAATTTGTTTCAGATTAGTCCCTTTCAACAACTAAAGAGGGGTAAAAATGATATATTTGCATCCATTGAAAGAATTTGGAGAAAACTCTAGGAAGCTTTGGTAGACTACATCACAGGAAAAACTTGCAGGTACTTGTCCCTGGGACAAAAATTTGTGTTGATATCTTCAACTGGACATAGGGTTTCAGCTTGTGCTATTCTTACTGACGTCTTGTAATGTGTTTAGCTATCAGAATATGGTCTTTAGGAATATCTACAGAATCCAGAACTACTTTTTTTTGAAAAATATAATTGTTAATTATTAGCAACTACAGTAACTCTTTTGGTATTGCATTTTAATTTTTCCAGCAGAAGTGCTCTGGGTTTTTTTACTTCAGCTGCCGCATACAGTATGTATACATGAGGTGGATACTGCTCTTTGGTCTACTTTTGGCAATTTTTCCAACGGGTAAAACTTACTTTCTTTTCTGATGTTAGTATAAAAGAGTAGGATCCACAATGAATGTGAGCCTGTGTTTACTCTCTAATTTGAATTACAGTGCTTGTGGTGCTATGGCTTGTATATCAGAAAGGATTCTTTGATCCTCTTGAGTGTTGGAGAGATCATTTTTGGGATGATAATCAGATAATCCAAGGCACATGGAGGCATGATATTGGCAATAACAATTACTACATTCGTGTTAAGAAACATAATGAGCATGAGCCCAGGCACCACAAACATGATTCTCATTATAAGCAAAATAGCATTTGTCATGAGCACAGTCATAACCATTCAAGAAGAGACACCAAATATAAGGTTAACAACCACAAGCACAGGCATAGACAATCTAAGAATCCAAGCAGCACACATCAAGCTTACTTGGACGGGAAGGAGATTCACTATATAAGCCACAGACAGAGAGGAAAGCCAGGAGTAACTCTGAAGATAGCATGGTGAAGAACAGGGAGATGAATTTTTGAAGTACAGAATTTTTTGCAGAATGACACACGTGGCTTGAGGTGCTTACTAAACAGAAAAAAATGTGGCAACTGAAATTGATTCCGTTTGTATTTTGACTTTTAACATCACAAGTATATCAGTCCAAACATCTGTATCACTGTATGTCTCCATTCCTCGTTTATTTGTTGCAGAGGAGCAAACCTAAGATTGATGACAATTAAGATTTAAGTCTTCAGGGGAAAGAAAATGGATGAGGATGAAGGAAGAAGATCCTGAAAACATTTACAGCTGTAGGTAGAAAGTATGATTTCATTTTTTTTTTTCTTTTTTCTTTTTCTTTGCAGCTATATGACAAGAACACAACTTTGAAGATGACCCTTCGCAAAACTGTGATTCAGTATCTGTTTTGAGGGTCACAGTCACATCTGTATATTTTCTCCCATTCGTAAAATTTTCTAGAGTCTCGAAATGTATCCGTGACTATTCTCCTCTGTTGCAGCCTGAAATTGGCAATCTTTGCAAAGAGCTTGGTTTTTGCCGCTTGCCATTTTGACGTGTCAATTTATGAAATACCGTCTGTTTTGTTTTTCTCCATGAGTTGAATGAGAAAACCATCTGGAAACTGCAAGCCAGGACTTCGGAGTATATCTCCTCCTTTGATTGGTGTCCACCTGAAAAGATTGAGTTCCAGATAAAATTCATTTTCTTTCCTCTCATTGGTTGTCCATTTAGAAAAAAGCAAAAATGCATCATGCTATTACCTGTACTTTGTAACCAAGCAATGGAGAAACACAGCCATCTGCACCTTCGTGAAGTCTGTTCCAACACAAAATCTCATGCCACCACCAAATGCCATAAAATTCTTTGATCCACCATTTAGCTCCATCACCTGTAGTTGGGAAGAAGAAGAAGAACAAGAATAAGCAAAAAGTTCTTAACAAAAATTAAAGTTCTTGGCATAAAAACAATAACAGGGTTTCGGAAAGTCTGCCCCACCCCCCATCTCCCTGGATTGAAGGAAAGGGGATCTTGATATATTGCAGGATTCAAGTGTACAGCTGGAGGACACACCATCACTGCCCAACCTGCCGGAATAGTATATTCTGCAAAATTCCCATATTTAATGTGTTAACACCTCAAGCTATTTATAACAAATCTGAAGGGGAAAAAATGTATTTTTACTTCATACATACCCTTGAATTGAATATCTCTCAGAGCTTTCCTGAATATTCCAGGGACTATATTTGCCAGCCTAACTGTTTCATGGATGAACTGCAAGTTGAACTTGATTTTAGTTTTTTTGTTTTTAATGCTGCTTTAAAAGGGGTTCATATTTTATGATTAATGCAAGAATTATTCATACCTGAAATGTATATGTCATTGATTTGTATTCTTTCCATGTAAGTCCAGTGTCGGCATTTTCCCGATTCTCTAAAATTCTTTCATGCTCTTCCTGTAATGTGAGAAGGGGAAAGCATTTATGAATTTGTTGGTTGAGATTTGAAGGTGAATAATGATGATTTAGTTGGGATTTTTATATTAAATTATTTCACATACCGTTAGTTGCTTCAATACTAAAGGATGGTCAGAGAGGAATTTGATGGCTAAAGTTAGTGCCAAGGAAGTTGTTTCAAAGCTGGCAAATAGCAGCACAAACATTAAATCCAGAGCAATTGCCTCTGTCAGGATTGTTCCTTCTTTCTCAAGTTCTTCTAGCACATAATCAAAGAAGTCGATCCGCTGCATCCGGGGCTTCTCCCTTCTCTCCATTAGCATGTTCTTCAACATCCTCATTGCCCTTTTCCTCCCCTGAAAAACAAACTCCAACAGGTCAGAATTTTCTAATGCTGAATTCAGTTATGCTATTAATTACTCTAAACACTTCTGATATAAGTATACCTGTAAACATTTGTGATATGCTGTTCCAGGGATATCCACTGGAAAGGAAATCAATCCCCGGATGAACGCAACAAAATTCTCCCTTAAATTTTCTGAAGAATTGTCTTGGTCATAACTTATCAGCTTTTTAGCAGTCAGATCAAAAATCATCTGCACATATGAAAAATGAAAAAGATCATCAACAGTATGAAGAAATGAAACTTATTCAGATTCTGGATAAAAATGGTAATCATTCAGAAACTTACACTAGCTGTAGCTTCTTTTAATTCCACAGTGTCCTGACAGGACCACTGTTTCAGCCTCCTGCATGCTGTCTGTTCAACTTCAGGCATCATCTTCTTGAGACTTTCAGGACCAAACAGGTTCAGTACCATGTTCTTCAGGTACTTGTACATGAAGCCATGTAAAGAACCCACATTCTGACGACCAAAGATCTCTGTGAATGTGTCTGGATACCAGCTCTGGAACAATTGTCCCTCCTGGAGGAAGATGAAATGGTTGAGATCTGGGTCTGTTGATACTATCACCGGTCTCCCCACCAAGCTAGTCCGGAAAATTGGTCCGTACCTGAAACCAAACAACAGTTAGCATTCATACAACCAGGAGAAATTAAGTAAGAATAAAGAAATTGTTAAGACATGGGGTGCTTTTACCTCTCCATTCTTCGTTTGACAAAGGGTGAAATATCAGAAGTAGTGCTGGGATTGAAGAACTGAAGTGTTTCGCCGAGGAGGGGCAGTCCCATTGAGCCTGGTGGAAGTTTCCCATTGCATTTGGGATTCCTCCAGGTGTAAATCCAACATATTATGAATACAAGAAGCAAAGCTCCAATGAACATCCCCCACATCTTCAACAGAAAGATAACAGCGCTGGATATGGTTTGCACAGAAATAGAAAAATGTAGACAATTTTAGATATGATTTCTAGAAATGAAGAGAGCTTTTAAAGAAGGAAACGTGAGGAGAATAGACAGGTAGGAGAAGAAAGTGCTGTCACATATCTCATCAACCATTCTGGGGGTATCTTCTTAAATAGACTGGCACAGCTTACAACTGTTCATTGAATAAATTATGGTTTTTGGTTACTTGGTTTTTTGAGAAGATAGAATGGAATAATTTACAGCAATTCATTTTAAAAATTGGTTCACCCTATTATTTTTGTCAACGTAGTAAAGGATGCTTCCTCTCACTTTCTCTGTCCCTCCCTCCATTTCAACAGATGCAACCAATTTCATAAAAAAACAATCAATAAAATGAATCTGAAGAAGGCACGAGGCAGAATATAAGGATTTAGGGGATCAATGGAGGGGTTGAAAGAATCTGTATGACCAATTTCAGTATTGGATCGCAATCTACATTTACATCATCATAGATACACCAAAAATCTTTATTCCCTTGATAAAAGTTGTTTAAGTTGAAAGTCTGTAGAATCTATGTGGTGCTGTTGATGTTCTCACTGCCATTTTTATTCCATGATTGGATATTCTCCTTAGATTTTCTGTAGCAGAAAATCTAATGTTAAAATGTCTCCCCAATCTTAATGCATACATCACAAGTGATTTTTTCTAGATATGCAAGTAAGTAATTAGTTAGTAGCTTTCCCTGTTCATTGCTTGACCGAACCAAATATCAAATCAAGTTTCAAAACATAGAGCACCGCCCCATGAGGCCATTGAGCCAACAAAATATATATCAAACCGTAGATGTTAGATATAGGTTACTGTGAATTTTCATCCTCCATTATATGCATGATGGTATTAGATTATGCATTAATCCACTGTTTTTCACTATTTAAGTCCATGATTCCGGTCAAAAACTTCGATTATTAGGCCTAAGATGAAAACATAGGATGCTAGTTTTCTAAGGCACTTAACATCAAGAGTACTGGAGGAATGCAAAAAAATAAGCTGTAAAGTGAGTCCAATGCCATTGTTGCTAGCTAGGCTTGCACACTAGATTCGTGAAGTTTTGTTTAATTTTTTTTCCTCCAAGTATAAATGCTTTAATTTATGGTATAAAGTTTGTTGTTATTACGTGTAATGGTGGATGAAGATAAAGTTTGTGTGTTTTTGGTAAGCTGTCGAGGGGATGAGGACATGGAACAGCTTTACTAGGTCACACGGACACAAGGACACACCTCATTTTCGGGTTTGGTGTACAAATTTGACACCTCTAAAGTTGTTTTTGGGATGATTATTAAAGAGGAAAAGGGTTGCAAATTGTGATGCAGATTGCTTAACCGCTGAGAATGGGCATGGAAAGGTCTTCCTGAACGGGGGGAAAGGAGGGAGTGGTGCAAAATCTGACAGCTCTTTGCTCTCATATTGGAATTATAAAACTGTGTTTTTTATTACAATAATGTTGCATCACAAAATGTTGTCTACTTGCGTTGAAGTCAAATTCTCCGTCATTTTCTCTACTTCCTAAAAGGGTTCTGAATTCTGATAATAATACATGGAAAAGGGTTAGTTTTTAAATGATTTGTGTGAATGCACTTCAAATTTAATGGTTTGTCTAAATTTTAATATTTAGATAGAATTAATAGATAATTTAAAATTTATCAACTACTTAAACATTTATATTTAATTTACGAGTTACAAGTATTTTTTTAATCCATGAGTTAGATCCATTCTTTCCCCTTTTTTTTTCTTAAAATTACCTTTGTTCAAATAAATATATTATACTAATAATAAATGAATGGCCGGTAAGACGGGGGACTAGAATTTTAGATGGTCCTACTTGTCTTAATGTTCAAAGGCACAACCCACGAATTGGTGGATGAATTGACAAGAAAATTTTTTAATTTAATCAGAGATTTTGATTTCAGATCTTAAGAATGTAGTTTCATTAGAACTCGTGAAGAAAGATTTTGTCACCCATTAAGTTTTGTCTGATTCAAGCCCAAATTAATCGGTGACCCAATGAGCTTTTAGATATCGGGTGATTCATACAAAAAAAAAAAATGTTCAAAGACACAAAATCAGGTTTTCTTTGAGCCCACAAGCAAAAAGTTACACATAAATTCCTCCATTTTTTTTTTTTTTTGGTTTTGTAAGCCAAAAAAAGTTCAAAATCATCAATATTGATTCGTTTTTACAACCCATGTTCACTTGATAATGACCGTGTTTCACTACTTGAGTCTAGATACATGTATCACTAGTCAGGTGAAAATTCAAGAATAATATTAAGAGAATAAAGTTGTGTTAAGTTTAGTAATTAAAATGATAAAGCCTTTTTACTTAATATTATTATTTAATTAATAACATAAATTTTGGTTGTAAAGACTAGGCAAAATGAGAGAAATGGTAGGGATCCAAGTAATTTTCCTAGTTAATGAATAAGA
This sequence comes from Rubroshorea leprosula, assembly GCA_020521535.1. Lineage (NCBI taxonomy): Eukaryota > Viridiplantae > Streptophyta > Magnoliopsida > Malvales > Dipterocarpaceae > Rubroshorea > Rubroshorea leprosula. Next base: position 137,720 of record BPVZ01000062.1, on the reverse strand, counting down.
CAATATTAATTCAATAATGGGGGTTTTGATTTATCCAAGGAAGAGAGAATTGGGGAAAAATTGTTCTTCTTGTCTGTGCCTTGCCCATGCACACGGGGACTGTAACTGTATCATAAAAAACATTTCAGTGTTTTTCTGGCAGGCATGTTACAGATCATAATTAAGTGGGGTGGGAGGGCAACATTAGTACTATTAATCATCTTTAATTTAGATAATGGTACAAGCCTCAAGCCCTCACCTCTTTCCTAGATTTAAACCATGAAACTTCAAAAAGCTTAATTGGTCTGCCCTTTTCCTAGTGCTTCCAAAACAATCTCTACTAATAATACTAATACTAAAACAAATCAATCTAATCAATTTTAATCTCAAATCAATTTTATCAATCTCAACTCATAATCAAGTTCATCACAAATTCTAATCAATTTCAAGACTATTTTTTTTTTAACAGGGTTACAAATATGAGGGTGGGGGTATTCGAACCCCAATCCTCGAGTTGAGGGATGCACCTTACAAGCCGACCTATGGCCGTTGAGCCGTGAGGCCGAGGTGCAATTAATTTCAAGACTATTGACTTAATATCAAGTTAAAACCAAATCAATTTCAAATTAGTTATAATATAACTAACAAATTCTATTATATTAGTTAATACATATGCAAATATAGTGATTTAAAATTTTACTACTTAGATATGAGTTGGTATTATTTTGAAGAATCTCTAAATTAAATAAAACAAAAAAAATTAAAAAAAATCTTTTATGTATTTGTAAATCTTAAACCTCTAGATTAATTAATGTCTAAATCCACCACTACTATGCACCAAACAAGATAAAATGTATAATATACGATGGTAAGGTTTAGCTGTAAAAGTTTAAAAATTGGAGTATAAAAGTGGAATTAGTATGAACTAATTAGTTATTAAGAAAGTATTATAATTAAGTATAGAAGAAGAAATAAAGGAGGGATCCTCTTCCTTGGATAATCAAATTCTAGGTGCTTCTCCTTGGTTTTTTCAGGGCCCCTCTTCCTCTACTTCTTATCCTTTGTCTTGATTTCCCTATCCCCTTCTTGGATCTTGGTGTAGAGGAGAGATTGGGGCGTAGGCGGTGAAGGGACCTAGTGCAGAGCAAGGCTGGTGCAGGGCGCGCGCACGGGGCGCGAGTGTGGGTGTGGGAAAGGGCGCAGGCTTGGGGCGCTGCAAGGGCAAGGGCGTGGTGCAGTAGGAGGCTCGTCTGGGTGCAGCAGGCGGCTAGTTTGTGGGTGGACCCTGTGTTTTCCAGATCTAGAAGAGCTTTGGTTCCTGCACATGCTGAGCAGGGGCAGAGGCAGAAATTTTTTTCAGGGGGGGCAAAATACTAAAATTTTCAAAGTTCAGGAGAAATTAGATAATTTTTCATATATTAATTTGCAAGATTTTCAAATTTCAGGGGGGGCAAGTGCCCCCCCTCGCACCCCCCTGGCTCCACCACTGATGCTGAGTATCATATTCCTCTTTGAAACAATGCACTCCACTATTGCGATGCCTCTGTTTTGCTTAGATCTAGGGAATTCGAGTGGTAGTCATTGGAGGCTGATTGGTTTTTTCGGTCGTAAGCCAAAGGAAAAGGATGAGGTTGGTAAAGTCGCTACGGGGAAGAATGCTGCTTCAGTCTTAAAAGGGGCTCTAGTTCCCTTATTGGAATTTGGCAACAAGGGCTTACAAAGGATTGGAATAGTTAGGGAATGGTTGGGAGCCCAGGGCGACAAGAGAGGTGCCTAGGTTTGTATAGAGGATCATGGCCCTCCTATTTGATTGAAACTGTTATAGGGACGACATATAGTGGGTTGGGGACTGCTGATGTCGAATTTTTCCTGCTCTTCCCGTGAAGCTGGCTAAATAGGTGAGGACGTCCAGTAGTTTCAGACACTCATAGCAACCTCCTTTTCTACTTTTGTAGCCCTATTTTTACCCATACAGCGATTGTAGCTACAATCTTTAGTTACAGATGGCCCTCTTCGCTTAATTGTCCATATATGTCATGGGCACAGTTTAAATCTGTTACTAATGCTATAAGTTACGCTTCTGTCCTTAATATAGCTATAATGCCTTGCTAGAGATTCATTTGTAATCTCATTATATTTAATATAATTCTCTGTTTCCTATCAAAAAAAAAAAAAAAAGAGGGCATGTTAGTCTAGAAGAAGAGTGCCGTGTAACCAAACTGGACTAAAGACGAGATCTGATTAATTAAATCAGTTCAATTAATGTAATTAAACACCTGTTGGAAAATTCCTCAAAAAAAAACACCTGTTGGAAAACTATGGGGAGCAATGTTAAACTCGATAATTGTGATGTTTTATTCAAAGTCAAGTACTTCAAATGGTCTTAAAATTAAAAATATGGAATTTGGTCAAAGAGATGCATTATACTAATAATTTTAATTAACTAATTAATTATTAACGTCATTACCAATTTTCAAAAAAAAAAAATTAGTTATTAACGTAGACAAGTAGTACAATGCTTGCTCAGTTTTCAGCTTTGTATTCTGCGGGCTTGGGTTCGTTGACCTTTTCTTAATCCCTCTTAAGCCCCGTGGAGAAGACAACCCAAGTGTTGTATTGTGCATTATTATTATTATTTAATAAATTAAAATTATTATATACATATTAAATAAAATATTATATAAAAAATAATATTTAACAAGTATTGTCGAAATGAAGTTTTACTTTCCCATGAATATATAAATAATTAATCAATATATATATCAGAGGTTCATATGCTGCCACGATCTACTCAGAAAAGTTTTTGGGTTTTTTTATTTTTTCTAAGAAAAATTCAATCAAGAAAAACATTCAGATCGGCCCGATTCCCTGAATGTGAATTAATGAAAAAAGTCATAGTCTCACATAATTGTGACGTTGAGTTAAAGAAATTTTTCGTGAATTTTTATAGTATATATATTTTTTTTAAACATAAGAAAATCATGAGAAATGAAGAATATTTTTAAGATATTAGTAAAAATTGAATTTTTAATTAATTAAATTTAAATATTAAAATTCAAAGATAAATTATTAAATTTAAAGATTCAGCTCTTATAGTATATATAGTTATGAGAAGAAGAGAGTGGAGAAAGAATTTTTTTTTATTTAATTGTAAAAAAAAAACTAGAGAAAAATAAAAGAAAGGTAAGTTATTTATTTATTTATTTAAAAAAAGAGAAAAGAAAAATAAAGAGATATGATAATTTTTTATTCACTTTTATTTTTATAAACCAAATATATTATTAATATTAATGTAAAAGATTTATTTTATACTAAATTAAAAAAAATTATAAGTAAGTTGACAAGGAGACCCCCTAATGTTAAAAAAATAAATTTAATTTTTAAAATTAAGAAATTGATGGCAAGGGAAACACGACCTGAGCATTGGTAATTCCAAAGCCTTTTAAAAAATAAAATGATAATAATATCATCAGTCTTTCACTTACATTCCACAATTCACATTAATATATATATTTTTTTCTTCGCTTCTTCTTTCAGTTAACATGCATGCAAGGCCACGTGCCCCTGCCTAGGCTACGTGTATAATGGGCTGGGCTGATCTTAGCCCACTCAAAATGTTTTCCGGTTTTGCACTTGCTTATTTTGGGCCTTACTCACACGGTCGGTCACACCAAAATCATTTTGTTAGGAATGGTCCAGTCCAGTTTAATTGTTTAGTTAAATTGGGCCAAAAATGCCTCCAACCCAATTTAGTTTCTTCTACACGGCCCAACTAGTATCTCTTTTATTTGGGCCAATTTTGGCCGATTTAGATAAGTGGCTCATAGCGTAAGCTGACTGCTTTACGTTTCTTTAAAAAAAAAAAAAAGTTTATAATTGATAATTGTTAATAATTATTAATGTTTATAAAGATTTAGTGTTTACCCACTTATTTTTTAAAAATTAAAGAAAAATTAAGGAATATTCCGGTGGAATCTGATTTTCCTTTGGCTTAATTGCTCATGGTTTTTTTTTTCTTTGCCTTCACTCAAGGAATTAGGAATGACAATTTAGAAAAGGCATTACCCTCATCAAAAAAAAAAAAAGGGGGGGGCATTATCAATAAATTTGAAAAATAAAAACATATCATTAATGTGTTAAAATAAAATTTAAGTGGTTAATTGTACTCATGGAACTTCCATAATTAAAAAGAAAAAAAAATTAAAGCTCATAATATTGTGGTTTTTGGTCCCCATCTTGAGTTTGTCCCTCTCTTCTAATAAGAACATCTTGCACACTTGATAGGCACGGAACAACAGGGGCAGTAAAGGTAGCTGTGCCGTCCGCGTGGTTGCATATTGCTTCCACTTTGCTACTCGGATTCAAAGAGGTAATGTTTACTAGATTCATCTTAATGTTGGTGCAAGGAACTATACTACTACAGTTTAATGTAATTGCAATGTTATCAGCAGAAGTTCCTTGAAACTTTGAGAATGTTATATCACTTACTTTCACTGCAGTTTGCTGTTCAGAAAAGAAAAAATATCAATGTTTATAATTAATTAAAACTAACATTTGTATATTTTAGTAAGAATATTTTTGTTTTCTTTTTGTTTTTACCTTCTCAGGTGGACAATTTTGACGAGGACAATAATGTTGATCAATAAATATGGGATTGCCTGCTCCAATAAGAATAATGTCCTCGTATGATATTGATCTCGCAAAACCCAATCCTCCCTGTATGGTACATAAAACAAAAGAAAATTGTTTTAGACATTGAGGAATAGATTTTAAGTTATTATCTATAGGAATTAGTGTTTATTTGTTTTATCTTTTAAAGATTAGAAGGAAAATTATTTTAAAATTACGTAGTTTTAATAAAGTATTATAGAAAAAAACAAAAAATACTCTATTTCATGTTTTAAAAATATGGTATTTTATTTTTTTTCATTGGAGATTTATTGAAACGATATAGTTTTAGGATGATTTTCTTTTTAATTTTTATGAGGTGAGGCGGATATGTATTATTTCCTTATCTATATAATTAAGAAGAAAATTTATTTGTACCGCCCATGTTTTTATCCTTGCTCCATTCTGAGTTCCATTAAAGGTACAATTACGAACATGCACCTCTTGCACCATATCATTGGATCCATCTTTTCCAAGGCTTCCCACGCTACAAAACACACGCACAATACAATTAATCACACAAAATTAGACATATATAGACTCGATCATCAGAGATCAACTAAATTTTCCTTTTTCACCAACCTGATTCCATGTCCTGGCCCGCAATTTAAACGTGTAATTTTAATGTTGGAACTGCCACCGTTAATCGCTATACAATCATCTCCTATTACAAATTCATATATACGTACTAATTAGTATAATACCAATTAATTAATCACACACACAAAAAAATAAAAAAGGGTTATAAATAAATATGATTCGGTTTACCTGTTCCTATGAAAGAATCAGATATATCAAGTTCCTTGGAATTAGCAATGTCAATTCCATCGGTGTTAGGACTATCTTTTGGTGCAATCAAATTAATCTTGGATATAGATACATCCTTGCAGCCAGATATACCAATGTGGTTTAGTGGGCTGTTGTGACTTGTTAGTCCACTTACTCGGAGATTATTGCAACTTTGAAAATACAAAACCTGCATGCATGTAATAACTCAAATTGAAATTAATATGCCTAGCTAATTTAAATTTAATTTAATTAGTTAAGTTAAAGAGTGAATACTCACTG
>BPVZ01000062.1:104448-121686 GCA_020521535.1 Rubroshorea leprosula | reverse complement strand
AATCCTTTAATTTTTTAATACGTGACAATAATATTAAAATAAAAATTAATTTTTATTATTTTTTATATAAATTAATTGTAAAAAGATGTATTTATGATAGTTTTTATATAAGGTAGACAAATCCTTTAATTTTTTAATAAAATTTTATTACAATAATATAATTTTAAATTTTTTATTTAATTTTTATAATAACAATGATATAACAATAATTTTTTATATAATTTATATATATCATTTAATGATAAATTCACTTAAAATCATAAATTTTAAATGAATAAAAAATTAATCAATTATTTAATTGATATATAAAATTATTAACAAATTATTAAAAAATTATTTCTAAATTATTTTTATTTTATAATACAACCTGTCATTATTTATTAAAAAAAAAAAAGGATGAACACAAAAGGCCGAATAAAATACAGTAAAATAATTGTGCTGTAAAATGCAACGGTCAAATAAAACGGAGCATCAGAAACCAGCCACGTGGATTCCGGAATGGGAGAAGAGATTTTTTTTTTTTTTTTTCTCTTTCTTTCCACCGGAAATTACATGCACTGCGCCTACACCAACTCCCTCTCCAACGGTCATAATTCACCGACACCCTCCAACGGTCACTAGGACTAATATTCTCGGCCGTATGATCGAGATCCAACGGTTCAAAAACGAAGCTTCCTTGCTCTTCTGGAACCCTCCTTTTCACTCTCTCTGCCATCAATTTTTTCCAAATGCTGGTAAATGGACACAGAAAAAGCAATGAGAGGGACGTGCAGTGAAAGAGAAGGTATAGTCTAGTGTAGTGTACTAGTACTAGACTAGTAGTATTAGGGGGCAGGGAGAAGAACATGAACAAAAAAAAGGCTTTAGACTTTTAGTATATAAAAACATAATCTGAGTATGGTCTATGGTTCTTTTGGGTACGTATTGAGTGTTTGAGAGAGGGCATGTCTCTAATTTGTTGTTGGTGATTGGGTTTCTGTTCCATTTTTCATGCATGTTTAGGGGTTTTTCAAAGCTGGGGTTGTGCGGGGATTTTGCTCTGAATTCCGGTTTCAGCTACCATGGACTTGTTGAACATCTCAAATGCTGTTCTGGGTCTCAAAGTTTCTCAAGTTTTGAGGTACCAAATTGTGAAAGTATGTGTTTCCATTTCCATTGATGATGTTGATTACATTGTTGATAGCCTTCTGTCATGAGTTCTCTGTGAGTGTTTAGGAATCCGATGATTGTTTTCTTGTAGGCGTTTTAGTTAGTTTAGTCTTCAATTCTTTGATTCTTTTAGGGGTGGGGTTTTACCATTTTCTGTCATTCTTTAATTTCATACACCAAGATTTGTTCATATAGGATCACCTCTGATATATACTCTGTTTCTGTATTATTCATCGGATTCCATTTAAATTTGTTGACTATTCACACACAGATACAATTAATTAGTCTACCTCTCTGAGATTTTTCTCTTTTCAATTACACAAGCAAAGATATAGGTGAATTTGTACATCTAAATCAAACATTTCATAGTTCAAGATTCATATAAAGCAGAGAGATAGAGAAAGAAACAGAGAAAACAGGGGGTGGGTGAATTGAAATAGAGCAGAAAAGAACAAAAAAGGGAAAATAGGAAGGTTACAGAGAAATGTTGGCTGGGTGTTCGAGTTCTACATTACTGTCGCCGAGGGATAGACTGAGGGGTGAAGCATCAGCACAGTTTCAAGCTTGCCATTTTCCGATGAAGACACAAAGATTGGACTTGCCGCGTAGCTTCGCTCGGAAGGACACTTCGCGGTCGCAGCCCGTTAGGCCAGTTGGACTTTCTGTGGAGAAACCGATTGAAACCAAGACCAGCAGCTGTTCTCTCAAGCAGAACATCCGGCTACCGCCGTTGGCAACCAGTGCACAGTCGACATTTGAAGGAAGGAGAGAGATCAAGGATGAGTTTTGGGAGAAGGGTAAGAGTTTGAAGAGGTTGGCAGAGCAGGGTTTGGTTGATGAATCTTGCATGGACAGGGCGAAGAGGAAGAAGGGTAGCGGTGATAAAGGGAATTCCGATGATGGTTTGAAGTTGGACCAATTGGGTACAGGGAATTTTTGGTTTCAGCCAGGTTTCACGGGCCAAAATACTTCTCAACTTCCTTTCTCCCTGACTTGTTCTGGGGATGAAGACAGGATTTGTTTTGTGCCAACTGAAATGATCTCGCTGCCTTTGCCACCATCCAACAATCCCTTGCTCGAATCGGTCATTACAGAAATCACAGGCTCAGGTGAAAAGGGCGTTGAAAGCATTCAGAAGGTGCAACAGGAAGCTCCAGGGTCAAGCACTTCGTCAGACAGCCATAGCTTGGGGCTCAGGTTGAATAAGAATGCCATGGAGCATGAAGTTGGCAATGGTTCAGGGAATCCTCGCCCACATGAAGGCACCAGTGTGGATGCCGGACAGGAGCACAACAACAGTGGAGAGCATCAGGGGTTTGAGCTTGTCAGCCTTCTCACAGCTTGTGTTGAAGCAATTGGGTCGAAGAACATTGCTTTAATCAACCACTTCATGGCTAAGCTAGGGGATCTTGCTTCTCCAAGAGGAAGTCCCATAAGCCGTTTAACAGCTTACTACACTGAAGCTCTGGCTCTTCGAGTCACAAGGCTTTGGCCTTCTATCTTTCACATTACTATTCCTCGAGAGCTTGACCGTGTGGAGGATGACAACGGGACAGCATTGAGGCTTTTGAATCAGGTAAGCCCGATTCCAAAGTTTGTTCATTTCACATCGAATGAGATACTGTTGAGAGCCTTCGAGGGGAAAGACAGGGTTCACATCATAGACTTTGACATCAAGCAAGGGCTACAGTGGCCTAGCCTGTTCCAGAGTTTGGCTTCTAGGACCAATCCTCCACACCATGTTAGAATAACTGGCATTGGTGAGTCCAAGCAAGAGCTAAATGAAACGGGGGACAGGCTTGCGGGATTTGCTGAGGCATTGAATTTGCCTTTTGAGTTCCATCCGGTTGTGGACAGGTTGGAGGATGTGAGGCTATGGATGCTTCATGTTAAGGAGAAGGAGAGTGTAGCAGTAAACTGTATGTTTCAACTGCACAAGATGCTCTATGACGGGAATGGAGGTGCACTTTGGGACTTTTTGGGACTGATCCGAAGCACAAATCCTTCAGTAGTCATCATGGCAGAGCAGGAAGCAGAGCACAATGTCCCCAACTTGGAAACAAGAGTCTGCAATTCATTGAGATACTACTCTGCCATATTTGACTCAATTGATTCTAGCCTTCCTTTAGACAGTCCGGTTAGGATCAAGATAGAGGAGATGTTTGCGAGTGAAATTAGGAACATCATTGCTTGCGAAGGAAGCGACAGGCTTGAGAGGCATGAGGGTTTGGAGAAGTGGAGGAAATTGATGGAGCAAGGAGGATTTAGATGTGTGGGGATCCAGGACAGGGAACTGCTTCAGAGCCAAATGCTTTTGAAGATGTACTCATACGACAACTACAGTGTAAAGAAGCAAGGGCAGGATGGTGCGGCACTTACTCTAAGTTGGTTAGATCAGCCACTTTATACAGTCTCAGGTTGGACACCAGTTGATGTTGCAGGCAGCTCAACTCATTTTCTCAGCCAAGTTGATTGATTGCTGCAGCAGACTTCTTTTTCTTCATACATTCAAATACTTTCCATACCATTCTTGCATACAGAAAAGGATATAGAATTCTTTTGTAGTTAGAGAATCTGTCACTACAATTCTTTCATTCTTTTCTTGCAGATAAGATTTGTCAGTCAGATAGTAGCTTCTTCATACTGAGTTTTCAATTCTTTTTCAGGCCAGAATTCTAGCTTCAGTCTGTAGTATTCAGATTCAATTTGCGTTTATTCTTTGATTCTTTATGTATTATGAATGGAATACATTTCTGTCACTTACATCATTATGTTCATTTTGTTGTTCCTTCAAATTACTAGAATTCTATGTGAAATATTTCATTGATTTGTGTCTATTTCAGATTTTTTCGTTTTTGATATATTAACTGTTAAAAGTTGGTAAAAGTTGGGTAGGAAAATTGGAATTCAGTAAAGAAATCTGGTAGGTATATAAACTTTTGCAGCCGTATCTAAGGAATGCACGTCAAGACTATGGAGCTATATAACGGGAAAGAAATCTGGTCATATTTTGCAGCAATCTTTGTCTCTTGGTGTCTTCTTTTATAATTAACCATACAATTGTTCATGTTGTTAGCAACAAATTTTACAGAGTTCTCCAACTTCACTAGAGAAAATGAATCCTAAGATCCTTCCTTTTTCATGTTTGGTAGTTTTGCTCATCCTCTTTGCCAGATACCAAGTCTCTACCTCCGCTGAATCCAGGAACCTAGTTGAAGACACTTGCCGGAAGGCTTATGAGGAGCCTGACATATGTGTTGCATTTTTGAGAACAGATTCTCGTAGCTTAAAAGCTACCAGTGTCAAAGAGCTTGCATATATCATACTTGATATTTGCATAGCCAATGCGACTGATACTTGCAACTATTTTCAAAGGCTAAGGGATGCAATCAGTGATCGACGTGCCAAGAAAGCTGTGGAACTATGCGTGGCTGATTATGGTTTTGCAGTGAAATATGATTTTCCCAGAGCCAAGAAGAAACTGAACTCCAATTCTTATGCTGAAGCCAAAAAATTAGCACACAATGGTGCAGGAAGGGCGGTGAACTGTTCTAGACACTTGACACCTTTTCTGTCTAGTAACTCTCCTCTCATGTTACAAAACAGTATTCTCCAATATCTAGGCCTTATAGCCGAAGGCATTATAAAACTTCTTCAAGGAAAACATGTATGAGATCAATAGAACACCCTTCTCATATTTAGTCAAAAATAATTCTCAAATTTCATTTTCATGCCCTCTTGACATATTACACAACACAAAAGCCCCACTTGATCCATTCTTTCAGATCAACCAATGTTCTCTTTCAACATTTTAGAAAAAAAAAAAAATTGAATCAGATATTATATACAGAGATACCTACAAAATTAGGTGAACATTTCCATCAACTTCACATGGTTGTCATTAAAAGAATGATATTCAGGGTGCTTGCTTCACTAAAGCAGACATTATTTTAATTTTTTAAAATTATAAAGGGGAATGAACATCCAGGGGAGGTGATTAACATGCTAGAAAAATAGTTGTTGACTACAAAATACCATAGCCAGTTGCAGAAGTGTATTACAGTAAGGATATAGAAAATGACATTGCATGCTGTCTGTGTCCTACAGAGTACAAACACCTTTAATTTGCCGCTAACGTCTGCATCAAAATTTATATATCAATTCTTCTCTCCCTCACTCCTTCATTTTCAGCTGAAGACACCAATACAGTACACAATAAAAACCCATTGGGAGATCAAATTCAGATTTTTTCTTTCGTCAAATGAACTTTTCTAACATGAAGATTTTTTTCGCCTCTTTTGTCTAAAGATGTTTGAAAATAATAATACTGTCTCAATATTAGCAAGTCACACTAGAAAAGGACTTGCTGATCCTGAGATTTATGGCCTAGCCATTGATGAGGCACACTAAAAACCCTTTGATCATCAAATTCAGATATTTTGTTTCACCAAGTGAACTTTCTAACACAAGGTATATTTTTTTTTCCTTTGAAAAATACTAATCTTGAGCCAATGTTAGTATTCTACCTTAGAAAATGACTTATTCATACTGAGATTTAGCTGCCTAGGCATTAATTGGTGGATAAGGCATACCAAACTCCAATTCACAACTCGGGAAATTTGGAAACCTAATCATGAAAAAGATGGGAGAAATAAAAAAAAAAAAAAAACCACTGAAGAATCATTAAGGCAGCAGTAACTATGGACGTATATTTGTTCTTTGAATGGTAGTTGAGAAATGAGAATAGAAGGACTTGAAAATGATTGTTACCCACCTCACTAAAAACTGTTCTCATTATTCATCTAGTTACCATCAGAACAGAAACTGCAGTTGAAGGCATGGCTTTTGCCTTAGAAAAGATAAAAAGACAAGCAAAGCCATACTTTATTGGGTTCATGAAATTGACCTATTCACTTTATTGTTCTTACTTATCTTTCTTCATCATGAATTCTTGTAATTGTTCTAAGTCTTGAGGAGAAAAGGTGCATTATGATATAAACTTTGTAATATTTTTTTAGTTAAATATGTAAGTTTGGTTAGTTTTTAAATAAGATAATAAATTTTTAATTTTTTTATATAAGGATGTTAATTTTATATTTTTAATTAAAAATTAATTATGATTTTAAAAAACTTTTTACTACATCAGTATCACTATTTAATAATTAATCCTTAAACAAAAAATCACAAATTTAATATACTTAAATAATAAAATTTTAAATGGATACTTTTAAATAAAAAATCAAAAATTTATTATCTTATTTAAAAACTAAAAAAATTTATATCTTTTATTAAAAAAAAAAAACAAAATTTGTATTATTATCTACATCTTTTTTCAAGTCTTGAGTGATTACTAATAAAACCAATCCATTTTTTTGAAGACAAAACTTATAATATCACTAGTTCCTTAATTTTTTCCTTTTCTTACGTGAATTATAAAATTGTAAGACAACACTCTATAATCTTTTACTTTTCTATGTACATAAAATCTCTAACTTTTAAAAGATGAAGATCACCACCCTATAACATTAGATCATTGACTCACAAATTGTTTTAGGTATTAACTTCAATTATAAATCTTTTAAAAAGTAATGTTGGCTGGTGAAACCTTATTAGAAGTTTGGAAGAAATAGATTAATTATCCAATAGTGGTGTCCAAAGAATGATCAATCTTTTACTTTTCTATATACATAAAATCTCTAACTTTTAAAAGATGAAGATCACCACCCTATAACATTAGATCATTGACTCACAAATTGTTTTAGGTATTAACTTCAATAATAAGTCTTTTAAAAAGTAATGTTGGTTTTTTTTTTGTTGAACAAATTGTCAATGGGTGGGTTCGAACCATATCCATGGAAAAGGAGAAATGTACTTTAAATTAGCAAGTTATCAATTGATTTAAAGGGTCAGGTGCAAAAAATAATATTGGTTGATGACAGCTTATTAAAAGTTTGGAAGAAATAGATTAATTATCCAATAGTGGTGTCCAAAGAATGATCAATCTTTTTCATTTAGCCATTAAACAATTTTTTTTTTCTCTAGATTCGCAAATTAATAGCACTTACAGATTGTATTTAATTCAATTCTTTATTTTAGGCCTTATCCAAATGGGAAAAGTTTCATCTCCTGAACACTTGACATGTGTTTCCGACGTGGCCGTTGCTTACGCCCCCCGTTTTTGTGATCGGAAAAAAAAGATTTTGAAATAATTTTTTTTTTTTTTTTTTTGTTTTATTTTTTTTTTTATTTTAATTATTTTTTTTTTTAATTTATATAAAATTTATGATATTAAATATATTTATTTATTTAATAATATATAAAAATATAATATAAAAAATTACATGCTGACTCAGATACACGTGGACATAGATGTACTTTTTGTGCTGATTGGACACCTTGTCATTGGTCCACGCATGAATTTTCTCCATTAACTAATTTGAAGTCAAATGTCAGGTTCGCCATATCCACTTGTTTGGCTGCTAAGAAAATTTAGGTTGTGTTGAATTTTATTAATTTTATCCGTTTATGTTTTTTTCCCTAAATAGTTAGTATTTAATGTTTGAAAACGTATTTTTATAAATTATTTTTAAATAATTTAAAAATAAAAAATATTGTAATTATAATATTACAAGATATTATAAATATAAAATATGATATATTATCATATAATTAATTTTTTAATTTAAAAATTTACCTTTAATATTATATATATATTTATTTAACATCACATTATATTCATTTAAGATCATAATATTACAATTATAAAATTATAAATTTATATGATATTATTATTAGAACATAATTATTTAAAATAAATATATATATTATTTTATCAACAATCAATTAACAACCATTATTATTCTAATAGTCAAATTAAATAATACCATAGATGCCTTAATATATCTATGGTATGAATTAGAGAAAATAGTCATTGGATTTTTTTTGAACTGAAGTTAAATGAGAAAATAGTCATTGGATTAGATTTTAATATCACTAATTTTCTAATGAGAAAATTTTGGGAACAATTAACCATAAAATTCTTTATGGGAAGGAGTTGTCAGATGATGTTGCTTATGGATAAAAAAGAAAAGTATAAATAAAGAGAGAAGGGAAAGTATAAAATAAAATAGAGATGTGTAACACTCATGGGTCCTAGTTTATTTACTATTAATAAAAAAAATTATAATTTATTTATGATAGAGACATTGAAAAAAACTTTGAAGGACCACAAGTTTTTTCTGTGATGAATTTTCTGGTCAGCATCATCTCATCAACCGCCCGTACCAATGTTTAGTTGATAAATATGCATTGCAGACCACAAACCCAACAGCAGAGAAAATAAAAAAACAAAACCCAAAAAGAATATTAATTTACATTAAAAAATTAAAACGATTTCATATTTTTTAATATTAAGATGTTTAATTATAGTTAAAAAAATAAAAAATCAAGATGTGTTAGTATCAAGATATTTATTACAATAGTTAAATAAGTGAATTCTTAATTAAGATCTACGGAATCAATTATTATGATGTATGTTTTGAGTATCAGAATGTTTTGATTTTTTTGTAACCTTTTATAGTTATATAATAAAATTTAATAAATTTATATTTATATTGTATTTTATCTATTTAATAATTACAATTAAATATTTTAATTTTTTTATATTAATTGTATAGTAATAAGCAACTGCCAAATTACTTAAGTGATATTTTGATAATTTTAATACTAAAATGTCTTTTTTCTTTTTTTTGTCAATATGCATACCGAACTCCAAAATCAAAGCACTTCTTGCATTTCTAGTCACCTTTCATAGGTATTTAAAACCAAAGAATTGGATATTTAAATCCCCTTTCTTCTGTCATTGTTTTCACAAAATACTTTAACAAAAAAAAAAAAGTGAAAATTGGAATATCGTTAACAATAACATTAAAATTTCACCCAATTTTTTTTTCTTAAAAGTTAAAAAATTAAATAAGAATTAATATTAATATTCAGACAATCTTAAATGGCCACATTTTCCTGTACCCTTGTCTAATCCAATCCTCTCTAGATTTATTCTTTACCTTGTCCAATCTAATCCCCCAATGTCATACTCCATATTAGACCCCATGTCTTCTCAAGGAAGATTTCTTATTCTTACTTACATGGGAATATAAAGGTCGACTTTGACAATTAAATCCTATAATTCCTATTTTATGTTTCAAATAAATCTAATTTATTTATGGAAAAAAGTTCATGTTAACCTTACTTGCTAGAGATTATGAAGAAAAATCATCTTAAAATTATATCATTTCAATAACTTTTTAAAGCATGCATTAAGGTGATATTTGTCATTTTTTCTCTTAATTTTTGGGAAGTAAGGCTGACAAGCATTAACTTTTTTATTTATTTATTTTTTATTTTTTCAATAAAAATTTTATTTTACAATCTAAACTAATATAAATTATAAAATAAAAATCATCTAATGAAAAATGACTTTCAATATCAAATAACACAATATTCATTAGTGCTTTGTAGTATGAGGGCCTCGACTATAGAAGACCTTTTCATTCATCAAAAGTTTATAAAATATATATAGCTGCTGAATTTTTCCACAGATTTTCAGTTCAAGCCAACCAAAAATTCCTTAGTCCAAAACCTGGAATTATCTCTTTTAATAAGCGAAAGGAAAATGTCACCAAACTCTGGCGTCAGCTTACCGTCTCTTTTCTCAAGAAACAAACAAAACAGACAAAACCAACAAACCTCAAAAATGGATTCGGCCGTCTGTTAAAGTATCCCACCGACTGCCTTTGCCACCCCTCTGACCTCTTCTTTCTTCTCTCTATTTCTTCCCATCTTTGATTCATTTTTTTTATTTTTCCTATAGAACATTCTGGTACTCTGTTTCTTTCTGTTTTCTCTTAATGGGTGCGGGTTTCTCTTCTCTCTTCACCGGTGAAGACGAGTCATCTCTTTCTCAATTGCCGGTGAGACCCAGTTTGGGGGACTTGCCGGAGAGCTGTGTAGCTTCGGTTATTAGGTATTTAGATCCGCCAGAGATATGCAAATTGGCAAGGCTGAACAGAGCGTTTAGAGGTGCTTCCTTGGCTGATTTTGTCTGGGAAGAAAAATTACCTCCCAATTATCAGATTCTTGTTGGAAAAGTTTTTGGTTATCTTCCTGAAACGTGGGGTAAGAGAGACATCTATGAGAGGCTTTGCAAAGCTAACACTTTAGATGGCGGCACCAAGGTATGGGGGTTCTAGCTATCTTATTTGATTAGACACAGGCAACTGTGTTTTTCTTTTCTTTGGGTGGATAGCTCTGTAGTTTTACCATCAATTGCAAATTTTCTTTCTTCTGTTTAAGATAAAAGAAAGGTGAATAGATTCAAGTTTGAGATTTAGCTCCTTACCTTACTTCCACCTTTGGTTTTTGGGCCAAATGGAAAACATCATCAAGCTTAACATATAAGCCTTTTCCTTTTTCAATACAAAGTTTGCATTTTTTTTCATTTTTTTTTGTTGATTTACATTATAGATTGACAGCTTTGAGAATTTTTTGGTGTTTCCAGATAGTATGGTTGGACAAGAGCACAGGCGGTGTTTGTTTGTCCATTTCTGCAAAGGGATTATCAATAACAGGAATTGATGATCGAAGATACTGGAATCATATTCCTACTGAGGAATCTAGGTGAGCCACAACAATTCCCTTTTTGGTTTGCATAACCAATTTGGATAGTTTCTTATCATGAATCTTTTAGATTGGCTGATCAAAGTCCGAGTGATCGGGGCATTTTCTTGCTGAAATGATCCAAAGTATGCTCTTTTTGTTATCTTCTTACTGGATTTTTAATGTGTTCTGTGCATCTTGATTATTACTGAATGGTCAAGCTGTTGCATGGCAAAATTATATGAGAGGGGTTCAGTTCCCTTATGTCTCTCCAGGCTGCTTTCTTACAATGGAAATTATTTCCTGGATTGTCACTGGTTTTGACTACTTCCAAGTTCCTCAATCCCAGCCACTCCAGTTGTTTCAGGGTAAAAGCAGATTTATTTGGCTCCCGTCCATTATTTTTCATCTTGTGGATTTACACATTTGGCTATTTGTATTGATTATTTTTTATATGAGAATCATAAGGTCTGATCCTCAAGTTCTCATGTTGAGTGTATGCAATCTACGGATTTTATAACTGTCTGACAAAATATATGCTTTGTGTCTTCATTCGTTCACCTATGTACTGAAATGGAGCACTATAAATTGATTTCAAGGTCCTTTTTTTTGGCATACTAGGTTCTCTTCTGTTGCGTATCTTCACCAAATCTGGTGGTTTGAAGTTGAGAGTGAGATAGAGTTCCCATTCCCAGCAGGCACGTACAGCATATTCTTCAGACTGCAGTTGGGGCGTGCCTTTAAGAGGTTTGGACACAGAATCTGCAACACGGAGCATGTCCATGGTTGGGATATTAAACCCGTGCGGTTTCAGCTATGGACTTCAGATGGTCAGTATGCTGCATCTCAGTGCACTTTGAGTGATCCCGGGAAATGGATTCACTACCATGTGGGGGACTTTGTTGTTGGAAACTCTAGCTCAACAACAAAGATTAAGCTCTCCATGACTCAAATCGATTGCACGCATACAAAAGGCGGTATCTGTTTAGACTCTCTTGTGATTTACCCAAGTAAATTTAGAGAAAGGCTAAAACAATTCTGAATTGCCCTTGAACCTCTTGTTTTTTAAGAAGGAATGCATCTTCAACGGGAAGTGTCCCTGAGTTCTGGTTCAGTGGCTCTTTTAGGGATAGAGTTATTTGCATCCAATCGTGTACAGTCATGTTCAATCCATGTGTAATTTTCATTCACCAATGTGGCTTCTATCTTTATGAAAGATGTTGGATCAAGTACAATCCTCTTCTGCAATGGTATCAGCTTAGTTTTTTTTTTCTTTTTTTTTGACAAGAAAAAATACAGTGTTAGGTTAGTATCTGTTCGAAAAAAGTCAAATCTGGTACTCGACGTGCAAATCGAAGTGCGTTCCACTTGCTTTTCACTTTGAAAAAATGTGATTGCCACTGCAACCGCACGAGGGAATGCATCAGCTTTGTTAGTACTAATATACACACACATATATATATATATACATACATACATACATATATAAATGGAGCTTAGAGAAATTGGGGCGTTTAGGAAGGGAGAAAGGGAATATAAAGGAGTTGAATTCTGGTGATATCGATGGAACACTTATGCAGTGAACACACAAGTTATAGGCACAAGGTTTTTTTTTTTTTTTTGAACTCAGCAAAATTTGTTTAATTAAAATACAACCATACGGCATCTACATGAAAGATTTTCATCTCGGTAATAAAAACACATGATAGACTAAAGAAAATTCAACTAGAGATAGCAATTAGAGTAGATCAAGATCACCAAATATAGGCCAAGGTTTCTTAGTACTAACATTTATTGATGAAGCAAATTGGATTAAAACTTATCAATGTTTAATAATTTTTTGACCACCACATGAGTTTTTAAAATTTTAAATGTAAATAATTAATAATAATTAGTTTATACATTTATATATTAATTATACTCACAATTTAATCCAAATATGAGATTCAGAGTATTACAAATGAACATCAAAGCTGTCAATATTTTAGCAACTAATTTGTTTCATCTGTCTTAAAATAAATATTGCTTTTTTTACTTAAATTTTGTAACAAATTCAAATTGTCTTTATTATTATTATTTTGTTAAGATAAATGAATAATTTTTTTTCTTATTTTGATGGTAGAGTAAGATTTTCCCAAGTTGGTAAAAAATGAGATTTTCCAAGATTAGCATATCACATGACATGGTACAGGTGTCTGATATCAAGACTTCATTAACCAAAAAGAGTGGCAGTGGAAGCTCCTGTCCTGTCATCTGCGACCCACCATATTCTTGTTTTTCCTAGACATTAATGAAACATTTAGTCCACCATTTATACCCACTGACCATTCATTAATGTCCTTTTTCGTACATACTGTGGGCTGCATATTGCAACACTTCTGGCAAGTTAAGCTTTCCAGCTGGTAAATCTGATTCTCTCTTGATGAAGCATATTCATTGCTTTGGAACAAACCCCACAAGATACACAAACACCAATGCTTTTCCTTTATAAGGATTATATGTCAAAACCATGGGCATTTGGCCTATGGAAGAAGAGTGAAATCCGGTTATATTTTCAGCCATCTGAACTTCAAACAATGGGCATGTACAAACTACAAAGTGTAATTCTACCGTAAAAGCTTCACTCTAATTTTTGTTTCATTTTTCTTTTCAGAACTATTAGTTCATTTAATTTCAATCCCCCTGCCCCACGAAAAAATTGCTTTACCAATTTTGCTAGCAATTGTGAAAACAAAATTTGCGTTATGTATGCCTACAATTTAATTCTAATTTCCAGATAACATTTGAAAAAAAAATAAAAAACAAAAATTTAATTTAATTAGTTCTTGAATGGTAGGTTATTGCACTACATATCGAACCCACACTGCATGCAAGGAAACTGATATCAAAAGATATAAACAAGTTTCGCCTGCCATTTTCATGAAAGGAAGTTGAGTAACTTGATAAATAATAAAAGTCGAAAAATTTAGCCTAGAACAGAACCTAAATTATGAAAGTTAAGGTATGGTTTCTACCTCCACTTTAGCAACATCATGAAAGACAAAAATGTAGAATGTTCAGACAGGTGCATGTCATGGCACTGAAAAGTGAAGACCCCACAAAACAACTCAAGGAGAGCATGTCTTTACCGCATCAGATGGAATACAATGTACATACAACTCCAAGCGACCAGATTATCGTGAATCCACTAACTTTGTTGCTCAACATCATTAGGCCTACGATATGGCATGTATCTGTGATCCTTGGCAGCATTCTTCCTTCTCCTTTTCTCAAGGAAAGATTCAAGCTTGCCGGATGCCTACCATTGCATTACATTATCAATCAGTTTAAAAAAACTAAGTACATACCGAATATCATTCATGGAAATCATTAAGTTCAAGGACAGAATGAGGCATTGAATATATACCTTGAGATTTTTATATTTCTCAATAAGCCTTTGCTTTCGAATTTCTGCTGAAAAAGGGGAAAAAACCAAGTTAGCATCAAATGGTGACTTAGACTGCATCAAGAAGCTGCTGTTAATCCTTAGTGCTTTGGCTGTTGATCTCTTGCCTTGTACAACTAAAGATCAGCACCAGGACCAGAGTAAAAGTAAAGTACATGTACTTCAACATCATCACCGTCAGTACAAATGCACTGCAGTGTCCCAATAGCCAATATCCCGAGCTCATCCCATGATTAAATGACTATAACGAAACAAGTAATCAAAGAGAGAGAGAGTACATTTCTTAAGATAAAAGGGCTGTTTCCCATGTTTAGCAGCTTCTCTCTCTTTTTTCTTGTGCTCAGCCAATATCTTTGCATCAGCACTTTTTGCTGACTCAAGCTTCAGTTGTTTGTCCTGTCATGCAACATAATAATATTACAAAGTTGCCCACAGACTAAGCAAGAAATTGGTTTAAAGCAAACACTTACAATCCAGGATATGTGGTTCTTCAGTTCACCAATTACTTTTGGATTCCTGGTCTTTTTTGGTTGCTTTTGAAGCTCCTATCACACACAAAATAAGATGTTCAAAAATCAATACTGTTAAAAAAATTATTATTAATTTAGTTTCAAGAATATTACCTCTCTCTCAGCAGGAAGGTTGTTCTCAAAAAGAAAATTAAATCTCTTCCTAAACCTGCAAGATCAAAGAATAAGTGTCTCCAAACATGTTAATGCTGTTCCTGGGAGAAAACCAAATATCAAAATCCACAAAAGGCAGAAAGTAAAAAAGTCATAATTATATTTATTCTGAAGCTTGACCCTTAAAGACAAACCATTTATTTTGAAGTTTAAAGACAGTATTGAGCAATTATCATAAATAGGACCAAGATGTTTATTACTAGAATAGCTAAGGAAAACTAGCAGTGACCCTGTTTGCTGGTAGTACTTCAAACCAGAAAGGAAGAAGAAAGTCTCTATTAAACATTAAAAATAAACAAGTAAATTACCCAAAGCAACCAACAAAAACAGCGCAAATTATTTAAGAAAATGCTGCAAGATATAGATATGGAGACTCACCCTTCAACATCAAGTGTCCCGCATAAAGATTCAAATCGCGGGTCACGTACCACCTGATCATAAAGAAAGTAGAAAGATTCTTTTAGCTCCATTTTTTTAATTCCAATGTTTTATTAAACATAAAAGTAGTAAATAATGCCACATTGACAAGAAAAATTGTCAGAGACCTAATAGAGTATCAAGAATAGCAATGAAAAGTTCAAAACAACACTTGAAGATGTCTAAATCAATGAATGAATTATAAACCAGAAACCGACTTAACTACATATGTTAGTCTGATTGATTCAGAGAACCAATTTCTATCATTTGGTATTTATATACTCAAAAATTTTAATACAAGTTACAAAATTAGGCAGCTAGACAACAATTACAGCACTAGATACCTTAACCAACGTAAGCACAATTCTTTTAAAATAAAAGCCAATATGACAGGGAATACTCAATTACGCATCAAAGGAAGAACAAGTTCACTTCTTTAAACCTGGCCAACCCCTGTCTGAATTGTAAATTCAATAAAATCAAGCCTCAAATGACACAATCAAAACTTACCTTCTTGGGAGCTTGGACGACCTCCCTAAACCGACCCACTGGCTTCTTGCAACTAGCCTCCATTGGCCTTCACAATTGTGCACAAAGATCTCATAAAATGGAATGAAAATAACCATAACCCAGAAAATAAAAAGCAAACTATTAAATAAAATTACAAAATACCTATTCTTGTTAACACGGCTGGGTTTCTTCTCTGAATTTGGTTTCCGAAAAACCGAATCAGAACCATCAGAGCGAGCTTTCTGCAACTCTCCAAACGTAACATCCGCAAGTGCACGCTTAATTTCTGCCTCCTAACCATAGATATAAAAAGATCAGCTTTCACTACATCAACCATTCAAAACTGACAATATGATAAATTTTGATCTATTTAAGACACTCACTTCTTCTTCTTCTTCACTACTGTAATCATCATCGCGTTCTTCTTCAGGAGAGGAATATTTGAGTTCATCTTCTTCCTGCTCATCCTCAAAATAGGTTTTGCCTGGATTTGCTTTTAGGTCACTGGATTTCTTCATTGGAATTGAAACAGAACTCAATTTTCTGTGTTGAGGCTGTAGGAGAAAGTTTATTAATGTTTTTTTTTTTATAATTTTTAATTAATCTTATTTTAAATAATTGATTCCTCTATGACTACAGATGCCATGTCCATGCAATTAAATGACTGAAAATCAAACGTAAAACATCAAACCAGATTTTTTTTTTCTGTGTTTTTTTCATAATGCCCACAAAAAACGAAGAAGATGTTGGCTCAATGGAGAGAATAGATCGAGCCTTGGTCCAAACTAGATTCAATTGTGTCAGTTTAGCCCACAAACACAATCCAATTCTTTTAAACCTCATTTAAAGATCAAACTGCTATTTCTTAGCGTTCAGCAATATACTCTATAATTATACAAATCTTCATTATTCATCTAGTTACCATCAGAACAGAAACTGCAGTTGAAGGCATGGCTTTTGCCTTAGAAAAGATAAAAAGACAAGCAAAGCCATACTTTATTGGGTTCATGAAATTGACCTATTCACTTTATTGTTCTTACTTATCTTTCTTCATCATGAATTCTTGTAATTGTTCTAAGTCTTGAGGAGAAAAGGTGCATTATGATATAAACTTTGTAATATTTTTTTAGTTAAATATGTAAGTTTGGTTAGTTTTTAAATAAGATAATAAATTTTTAATTTTTTTATATAAGGATGTTAATTTTATATTTTTAATTAAAAATTAATTATGATTTTAAAAAACTTTTTACTACATCAGTATCACTATTTAATAATTAATCCTTAAACAAAAAATCACAAATTTAATATACTTAAATAATAAAATTTTAAATGGATACTTTTAAATAAAAAATCAAAAATTTATTATCTTATTTAAAAACT
>BPVZ01000062.1:40560-56311 GCA_020521535.1 Rubroshorea leprosula | reverse complement strand
AAACGTGAGAACCTATGAAAAGTAACCGACAGCCCCTATAAAATAATTATTAAAAACAGAGAGGTCAGAATCGGCATTTGAGTAAAAGTGGGGGGCTTTGTGTCCGACACAGGTAGAGAAACCTTATACTGGTTTGCCTCGGTCTCCCTCTTTCTTGAACCCGGCGTTATTTGTCTTTGCTCTTTGGGGTAGTTGAAGGAGGTAACCGGCGGCGTCTCTTCATTACCTTTACATAAAGCCCGGTGTTCATGCCTTTTGGCCCCTACTGATTTCCTTTATTTACAATTCTGCCACAGTCCTAGCCTCTGAGGCTCCAATGATTATATAAAACAAGCGGCCCATTGTGCTTTTTCTATCTTTCTGTTGGTTCACTCACTTGTAGTGAGTGTTGTGTGCTCTAGCAGAGATAAAGTTCATTGCTTTTATCAAGACAAGTGAGTAAAGGTATAGCCTTTGGCGTTCCTCTTTGTCATGCATTGTCAATTCCTGTTTAGAGTTTGTTTTTTTGGAGTGTTTGTATGTGATCAATGAGTCAATGTTGCATGTCTATGTGTTTAGATTGGTGATCAAGTCCCCTTCTTTTGATACTATTTGAGTTTTTTTCATTTTCGATTTTGATTTTCTGTATCTGGGTTTTGGCTTTTTGGGTGATTATGGTGATATTGGTTTTCTGCATTGGACTATGGTTTCTGGGTTTTAGGTCAATCTTGAAGAAAGCAAGGATCTTGCTCTTTGCATGATAGATTTTGTTAAGCTTGTTTTCTTCTATTGCTTCTACTTGAGTGTTTGATGATTGAGAATGGAGCTTTGAACAATGTGCATAGACCTTTTGCCTCTGCCAAGCAGGGAAGATAGGAGATCGCTTGATTGAATGAACAGTATTGATTACTACTTCCTATTGGATGTTGCATTCTTTGAATTGCGAAATTTCTATCCTCCTTAGATAGCATAACCTTTGTTTTCAGCAAGGAATTTGATCAATGGTATTAAGAGCTTCATTGGGCACAGTGGAATGAATTGCCTAGGAATTTGACAATGTCTTTCTTCTATGCATAAACTTCACAGCTGATTATGGCAGGGTGTTATGTTTTTGTTGTGGCTGATTGGCAAGTGAATGGATGGTGGTGGTACTCTTGTTTTCTATTTTTTTTAGTTCACTTCAATTGCTGGGTTTTTGTTTTGTTGGCATTTTTTTATTAGCGGATGAAGGAAAGGGAACTGCTTATCTGTTTCATTGAGTGACATTTATGGTATCATTAGTTTGTTTTTGTTTGAATTTTATTTTTATCTAGGTAATCAGTTGTTCTATGATGAGTACGGTGCAGTTTTTATAGTAATCAAGAGAACTTGTATAGTTCCTTGGCGGGTTATAATGGCAATTTAAAAGCTTAATGGTACTGACATCAGAAATTCATAAATGTGGTTCTTTTGCATGTTCCAATTTACATAACCTTGTTAATGTCATGTGTTTAAGAGCCATGTTGGAAAAGAAAAGAAGACTAGAAAAGGAAATGTTGCATTCACACATTATAGATAAATTCTAGGAGTGTTTTGACCTAATGCATGAAAGGAATTGCTTTATCTGTTTCATCAAATGACACTTGTGGCAGCATTCTTTTGTTTTTGTCTGCGTTTGATTGACTAGAAAGGCAGTTTGTTTTATTAGCTGATGAAGGAATGGGAATAGCTTATCTATTTCACTGAGTGACACTTATGGGAGCATTAGTTTGTTTTTGTTTGAATTGGACCCTCATTTTGGTCACAAAGTGATTTATGGTGAGCAAGATGCTTGAGTGCAGGTTTTATCAATCATCAAGTGACCTTATATTATTACCTAGCAGCTTAAAAGGTCTATTAAAAGCAATAGAAATTCATAATTGTGGTTCTTATGCATATTCCAATTTGCAGTCTTGTTAGTGCCATGTGCTTAACTATAGCTACATTGGGAAAGAAAAGAAGACTAGAAAAGGAAATGCTGCTTTTGGGCATGATGGATAAATCCTAGGAGTGTTTTGACATAATGCATACATGGAACACATTTATTCAAATGTGAAGATTTATTACTGAGGTTTATTGTGTCTGTTGCTTCCTTCCTGTTAGGCCAGCAGGATGGTTATGTCATGTGTGATTCCTTCAAAGCTGGAAAATTTTCATTTAAACTTGATATGTAATTATCTAGGTTGATAACTTTTGCTATGCACATAATTTGGAAAATACTCTATTTATTAAATATATTTGTATGATTTTTAATGGCCACTATTTTTTCAATAGTGTCCGCTATGCTATCACAACAGATTTTTGCCTTCCCACTATTGGCCGCTATCTGTTATTGATAACCCTGCCTGGGAAATTGCACCCTTAGCCATGTATTCCAACTTAGATGTCAGGTCTCTTTATTAATTTTTATATTAATGTGTTATGTTATGGCTTAACATTATAGTTTTCTAGTCTAACGTCTGGGGTATGCTATTAGGTAACTGGAAGTACAAGATAAAAAGGTTCCATGGACAATGCCTTGGATGAAGAGCAACAAGCGCCAGCTGCAGTTGTGACTGGCTTACGTTTTAATGTCTCTACAGACACAGATTATGTAAGTCTGTTTAATCTTGAATGCTATAGCTTATATACAGAAATCAGAAGTTATGGTAAGAATTGATACAATTAAGTAAAGATGATAAATTAAACTTGAAGCATGGTTCTGCTAAAGATTAGTGGCCACTCTTTGTTTAGCCTCTCTTTTTTTTCGTCCATGTTTATCCTATCTCTTAGTTGCAAGAGGTGGACAGTGTTAAGAGTCTTCTGTCTGGACCTGCAATATTGTTTATGTTACTATTTCAAAGGCTTGGTTTATTTGATGAATTCTGATTTAGACTTGGCAACAACACAAATATTTGGCCCTTAATTTTCCATAATTAGTGGCTTTTTTTTTTTTTAAAAAAAAAAATAGTGCTTTTACTGCTTCTGTAACATTCTGATACTGAAACAGGAGAAGATGTCTGTCATGGAAATTATGGTTCCTAATGAGGTCTCTGATCCTAAGTTGGGGTTCCCAAATTTTTCCAATCAGTGCTCTACTTGCGGAGCTGGAGACTTTAAAGCATGTGAAGGTGTGGCTTGATAATGTACTTATTTTGTTTCTGGCCATCTTGTTGTTCATGCAATTACTAAAAACTTCCTAATTTCTTCTAGGTCACTTTGGGGTTATTAAATTTCCATACACAGTACTCCACCCATATTATTTGTCTGAGGTTGCACAAATTTTAAATAAGATTTGCCCAGGATGTAAAGCAATCAGGAAGGATCTATGGGTGAAGGTCAGTTACCTCTCTGTGTGAATTGGAGATTACTGTTGGCAATGTTATATTCCTTTGCCCTTGTTTGGATAGATATGAGAGCTTTACTTATGATTTATTCTGTCTTTCCTAAAACTAATGACTCATTATTATTGTAATGAAGTTAGTTTTAAATTGCTGTGTCTGGATTATTAGCTTAGATTAATGCTTCAAACTTGTTGATTAATATCAAGCCACTCATAAGGTGTCAGTTCTTGTCACCTTTTTTTTTTTTTTCTTTTCTAATTATATATTTTCCTTAATTTAATCCAAAAGAAATAAGAAGAGAAGAAAAGAACCATAGTTCCATAACTCTTGACTCTTATTGTGAAAACCCTTGGAATAGTAATTAACTGAAACATCGTTTCCATAATCTGAAAGAATAAGAATTACCTACCAAATATGATAGGTTTTTTACTCGCAACTCGGAAGTATGCACATTATTTTGCTGTTATCATGTTGGTATATGGACTATGGTCCATATAAGAATTCAGAGTGACTTGGCTGAAAACTTGAGTAAACTGTGAGTTTGTTTTATTTGTGTTGTTTTTATAGTTTGCATTAGGCTTCATGTAATGAACTTGCAAAGTGTGGTCTTGCGTGCCTTTTACTTTCCCTTTTAGCCAAACATGCATCTACTGGTCTACGTATTGATGGTGCATTTCTCTCCACTTTTTCATGTAGCAGAGGGGAGATTCAGCAACTAGAGTACAGAAGCCCAAGGGTTGCAAATATTGTGTTGTAAGTTTGTCTGACTTCTTATATCTTTTCTTTTTGGGCATTTAATTTTGTACCAATGATATGTGCTTATAACAGGGGAATTCAGGAGGCTGGTACCCACCAATGAAGTTTAAAGTTTCCTCAAATGATCTTTTTGAAAAATCTGCAATTATTGTAGAAGTGAGTGAAAATCATTTTAGTAAGTATCAAAAAAGAGGACGGAAAGCATTGGCTGCAGACTATTGGGATTTTGTTCCAAAAGATGAACAGCTAGATGAAAATTGCATAAAACCAACACGAAGAATTCTATCGCATGCCCAGGTAGCTTGCCCTTTTCAAATGTACAAGTCTACAGTTTGCCCCTTTTTCTTTGTTTCAATATTTATGTAAATAGAATTGATGCTATATTGACAATATAACATTAAAATTTCACATTTTTTGTGGGTCATACTTTTATTTTTTACTTGATGGTGTTGGAATTAATTTTTGTTGTTGGTGAACTGCGAATTATCTTGTTTTCAACATGTTTTAAAGGTATGAAGGTGACTCATTAATGATTCACGTTTTAATGTTTTCTGGTTGATGGAAAGTTGATTTTGGTTGCATATATGAAGTTGTAGAAGTCTGCCTCTTCATTCTTTTGACCCAGTGGAGGCTTGAAAGAATTTTTTATGAATAATAGTTAAGAGATCTGATTGGGAATGCTTTTTATTTTCAAAAGGACCATTATGATATTATTACATAATATAAGTTTTATTTCCAACCAATAAGGTTCTTAGATGCACAGCTAGGAGACAAAATGGAGTGAATAATAGTTTGATTGTATTGTCAGTTGTTAATGCATTGTTGCATCCTACACATCGGAATTTTTGGGTGACCTACAACTCTAGAAGTAGATTTTTGAAATTGAAAACCGGTAAGGGTTTTTTTTTATTAATAAATATTTTGTAAAAAGACCACAAACCTAATGCTTTTTGTTAATTATTATTTTGGCCTTTCCTTTTTCTCATTTGCAAACAGTGCTTTTGGTATGTGATACCATGTGTTTATAATGTCTTCTCTATGTTTTTCAGGTTCATTATTTGTTGAAGGATGTGGATCCTGAGTTTATTAAGAAGTTTGTTTCAAGAATGGATGCTATTTTCCTTAGCTGTTTTCCTGTTACACCAAATAGTCACCGGGTGACTGAAGTTACACATGCATTTTCTAATGGGCAGCGATTGATATTTGTAAGTGTTCTTGTCTATCCCCTTGCTTGTTTGCTATTCTTAAGTCTCAGTTGATTTGATGATCTGCAGCATTATCTTTCATGAGTTGCATTTTCTCTACATGTCTTCTGATTCTACACTGTTAATGATTGGTTTTAGGATGAAAGAACTAGGGCTTATAAGAAACTGGTTGATTTTAGAGGAATGGCTAATGAATTGGGCTCTCGTGTACTGGACTGCCTAAACATTTCCAAGGTAAGATATAAACACCCTTGTTTTCTGTTTTATTTAACTAATCCTCTTGGAATCTTACATTTTTTTTTTTTCTGTAATTTCTAATCTGCAGCTGCATGTGGAAAAGCCATCAAATGAGGATCTTATTAATCCCCATAAACAAAATAAAGATTCTGGATCTAGCATGTCTGGTTTGAGATACATGAAAGATGTTATACTGGGGAAAAGAAATGACCATTGCTTCCGCATGGTCGTAGTTGGTAATCCAGCTCTGAAGCTCTGTGAAATTGGTATACCCTGTCAAGTTGCAGAGAGGTTGCAAATCTGTGAGCAACTCAACCCTTGGAACTGGGAAAAATTAGAGGCTGCATGTCATTTACGTATCCTAGACAAGGGTGAAATTCATATTCGCAGAAAAGATGGATTAGTTCGGATACGTAATATTGATGAGCTACAAATAGGAGACACTATATACAGGCCTCTGAGTGATGGGGACATTGTGATGGTAAATAGACCTCCTTCAATACACCAACACTCCCTCATCGCTTTGTCTGTTAATGTCCTTCCTGTAAAATCAGTTCTATCCATAAACCCACTGATCTGTTCACCTTTTCGTGGGGATTTTGATGGTGATTGCCTTCATGGCTATGTTCCTCAGTCTGTGGAGACCAGAGTGGAGCTTAATGAGCTTGCTGCTTTGGATAAGCAGCTAATTAATGCCCAGAGTGGTAGGAACCTCCTTTCATTTAGTCATGATAGTCTAACTGCTGTGTGTTTAGTCAAGGAGGATGGGGTACTCTTAAACCATTGCCAAATGCAGCAGCTACAAATGTTCTGTCCCCATCAGTTGCCATTTCCAGCAATTGTCAAATCTCCTTGGCTGAAAAGTTCTGTTTGGACTGGAAAGCAGTTGCTTAGCATGCTCTTGCCTCCAGGATTTGATTTTGTTTTTCCTCCAAATGGTGTCTGTATAAGTAATGGAGAGCTTATATCGTCATTTGAAGGATCTGCATGGCTGCGCGACACTGATGGAAACCTTTTTGAAAGCCTTATTCAACATTACCAAGGAAAGGTTCTGGACTTTCTTCATGCTGCTCAGGAAGTTCTTTGTGAGTGGTTGTCAACGAGGGGTTTGAGTGTCTCACTCCAGGATCTATACCTTTCTTCTGACTCACACTCCCGTAATAACATGTTGAGTGAGATTTTTTGTGGTCTGCAAGAAGCAGAGCAGACATGTAACTATAAACTGTTAATGGTTGATACTAGTCGTGAGTTCCTCAGTGGCAATAGCGAAGAGGATCACAATTTTATGGGTTTTGATGTTAAGCGCATGTGCTATGAGAAGCAGAGATCAGCTGCACTCAGCCAAGCTTCTGTTGATGCATTTAAGGAAGTCTTTCGGGATGTACAGAATTTAGCGTACAGATATGCAAATAAGGACAACTCATTTCTGACCATGATCAAGGCAGGAAGCAAGGGTAATTTACTGAAATTGGTGCAGCATAGCTTATGTCTTGGCTTGCAACATTCACTGGTTCCTTTGTCCTTCAGATTTCCACATCAGCTCTCTTGTGCTGCATGGAACGATCAAAAGTCAAATTGTTTAACTCAGACAGCCAATGATGATGATGAATCTGCTAAGAAGTACATCCCATATGCTGTTATTGAAAATTCTTTTCTGACTGGCTTGAATCCTCTGGAATGTTTTGTTCATTCAGTTACCAGTCGGGACAGTTCCTTCAGTGACAATGCTGATCTTCCTGGGACATTGTCACGAAGGCTAATGTTCTTCATGCGTGATTTGTATGCTTCATATGATGGAACTGTTAGAAATTCTTATGGGAGTCAGCTTGTTCAGTTCTCTTATAATATTGACAAGGATGAACATGTTTCAACCAGCAGCACTGCTGACTTAATTGGCATGAGCAATGCTGCTCTTGATGGAATAGGTGGTGAACCCATTGGTTCAGTTTCTGCTTGTGCCATTTCTGAAGCTGCATACAGTGCTCTAGATCAACCAATTAGTCCACTTGAAACTTCACCATTGCTGAATCTAAAGGTTCTTTCTTTCTCCAAAACTACCTCATTTATCAGGGAATAATCTGTTTTCAAATCCTGTTTGAGTTTTCTCCTTTTTCCCTGTTGACATGTCATATGGGTCAAAAATCTATGAATTTTTCATTGGTTTAGATTATTGATTTTTGGAAAACACAAAGGGGATGCTTGCACGCATGAACTTACCAGCAATAAGTTTACAAAGCAGGCATGATCCTTGCCTTTTAACTTTTTTCATCACTCCCTATGTTTCCTCCCACTCAAAATTTTGGAATAGGCAGCATAACAGCCTTTCTCTAGGATAAAAGAGCGGCTGATTCAAAACAAAACAAAGGATGGAAACTTTTAGGCCAAAACTGAGGAAGCAGAATCAGAAAGACCATAGAATACCTAAACAATATTAAAGCTGAAAAACACTAGCTTTATGTTCACCATAAATTGTGTTTCTTATATCTTAGAATGTTCTATTTTAAGCAGTGCACTATTTCTTCTTATGATTCATGCAAATCACGGTCCAGTTCTGGTCTCCAGAACTTCATTACTAACTTCCAGAACATGCATGGCTCATCAGAGTCATTGTGAAATCTCAATGGTTTTTAACTGACATATAATCCAATTATAAATCCTGGAATGCTAATAAATTTCCATTATTTGATTAAATTTCTTAGAGAGTTCTCGAATGCGGCTCAAAAAAAATCAATGCTGACCAGACCATGTCAGTGTTCTTATCTGAGAAGCTGGGAAGGAGCAGACATGGTTTTGAGTATGGAGCCTTGGATGTAAAGAATCATTTGGAGAGGCTCTTCTTTTCCGAAATCATTTCTACTGTGTTGATAATGTTAGTTTCTGTTTCATGCTTTCCTTATCATAAGCTTTAGCGTGTTTACTTTTGTTATTTATTAACATGTTCTGTGGTACTAGCTACGCCCCACAGACCTCTAGTGAAAAGCGCTTTTGTCCTTGGGTCTGCCACTTCCATGTAAGCAAGGTAATGCAGTCTGCAAATTTGCTCCTGTTCTCAGTTGATAACATTTTCATTTTCTGCTAAAAGATAATGTCCTTCCAGGAAATTGCAAAAAGGAGATGGCTTAAGGTGCAGTCTATTATTGACTCACTTCAGACAAGGTGCAATGCTGCAAAACAAGATTTCAAAATCAATTTACCTAAGATAGAAATCACAAGCAAGTAAGTTTCTCCTTTATCCAGCACCCTTAGTTGTTGCAACGCAGAATTTATACCTGTCCTTTTGTTTCACCAATTAGCATACCAATTTTTAACTCTTTGTAAATTTCATCCTTGGCCAAATCAATCATCTTTCCATGCTTATTGTGTCTTCATGTTGATCTGATATTGGTAGAACTTCAATTTAAGAGTCCCTTTACATTCAACCGTTGCAAATTTATGATTTTAGTGAAACAGTTTGGATTGGACTTATTCATTCAACTTGAAACTTGGTATATGTAATTGATGTGAATTATACATTAAATTAAACATTTGATTTAATGAACACAATCTTTATTAAAAAGATATAAAGTGGTATAAGGATTACAAATTTGTAAGGTATTGTAAGTTGAACCTTTTTGTACATATAGAACTAAAAACTTTATATAAAACCTTTATGTTAAATTTTGTTCTGACTTAATCCTAAGGTTTTTAAAATGATTTTCCTCCATGATTCTAACACTCACAATGAACCTCAGCCAGTCTTATCAATGAGAATCAAATGATTTGCTAATAGCATGCTCGAGGGACATCCACCAAAATATTCACAATATCCATTCATTTAATAGATATTCATTTAATGACAACTTTTAGGAATTACATCATAATCATCTCTATTAACCCCAACAACACCCCTCCCCCCCCAATGGTGGGAAACAGAATATAGTTTATATACAGCTTGTACTTGACCTTTATGGTAAAAATCTGCACTGATTTCTTGGCAATTCAATGTCACACCTTAATTTATACTCAATCTCATTCTCAATCTCATTCTCTTAAGGTTTCATATTGGGACCATGAACCAAAACAGCATAAATTTATGGGTATTCTTCAGGCTACCATAAATTAACAATTTTAACAACCCACACTGGACTTCCAGTGCTATGACAGCATACTCTAAACTCACTAGGTCTTTGGGATTTTAGATTGCATCTCAATATAAATCTTTCTGCAAAAAATTCTGAAGCAAGCAGGTAACGTTTGCAACATGTCTGCTAAAGTTATCCTCTAGTCTTCAATATTCATGTTGATTTTGCTAATTAAATGGCAGGGATTGTTCTTCTGAGGACATGCCAAGCAAAGATACGTATTGCATCACTGTTGTTGCAGTTGAAAGCCCCAAAGGTTCTTCCATCCAACTGGACTTTATTCGGGACAAGTTGATACCTTTCCTGCTTGGAGCAGTAATAAAGGGTGTGCACTTCTACCTGTTTTCATTTCCATCATACTAAGCTCATGATTCTCACGTTTGATGTCTGAAATTTGGCTTGTTTATCTAATCTGTCTGTCATAATGCTAGATACCTTAAGCTTTGCTTAACAATCTCATACAGGAATTTTCAGATCTATTTGAAGTGGGGTCCATGTCTAAGTTTTCTTTTTGTGTTTTAGATTCTCAAATTACACTGGTGGAGAAATAAAAATTTTTTGTGTGTAGGTAAAGCAGATTTTATAAATTTTTTCACTCAAATCAGCCAGGTCTGGAAAGCAAAGATCATCTTCCTCATTTGAATAATGTGTCTTGTTTTGAGATAATTTGTTATTGTCAATTCATGCCACTTCTTGGTGGGATCTTCTGTAAAGAATCCTCTTTATTGCTTGAAGTTTTGGTCTGTTAACAACATCATAATATAGCCATATTTCTGTCAGAGGAAGAAACTGACCCCTGTTCAAAGTGTTTATACTGATTTAAAAGGAAAATTATCAAATCAAACCTTTAGAAATAGAGAAAAATGGCTAAAAAGAAGTAACCAAGTTTTAAATTCCAAAAGGTAAGTAATAGTTTCATCAGCTGACATTATTTCACGTCTTTTGAAAATTCTGTATGTTTGTATCTGGTTTCTATATGAATATAATCAAATCTTGCTATTTCTTAGAAATCAAATTGAGAGATTTGAAACGACTTAAGGGATATTTGCTTTCATTCTCCTTGTGAAAGAGTAATTTGCTTTATCAGATTGTTGAAAAGTTTGAATGTTAATAACAATTTTGATTGATGATATTCATCTTCTTCTCCTGAATTTGTTGCAATAGGATTCTTGGAAATAAAAAAGGTGGATATATTGTGGAATGATCGGCAAAAAGTATCGAAATCCCACAAAGGCCCTAATGGCGAACTATACTTGAGGGTATTCATGTCTGGTGAATTAAACATAACAAAATTCTGGAGTGTGCTGATGGGGGATTGCCTCCAAATTATGGATCTGATAGACTGGACACGGAGCCATCCGGATAATATTCGTCAGTTTTGCTCAGCTTATGGAATAGATTCAGGATGGAAATACTTTCTCAATGTGTGTTTTCTTTTCCAATCCTTTCTTTAAATTCTCAGTATATGTTGCGTGATTGTTGACTAGAATTAGTAAATTTTAAATGCAGAATCTGAAGAGTGCAATATCTGACACGGGAAAAACTATTCTCCATAAACATTTGCTACTTGTTGCTAATTGTTTGTCAGCTCCAGGGGAGTTTGTAGGCTTAAATTTAAAAGGCTTGGCTCGACAGAGAGAACATGCATCAGTATCATCACCCTTCATGCAAGCATGCTTTTCGGTTAGTTAAATTATGTTTTGTATTCTTTTATTTAAAATATTAAGAAACATTTATTGTGGCCATAAATCTTAACATTCCATAATGTCCCTGCAGAATCCTAGTGCTTGCTTTATAAAAGCTGCTAAGGCAAAAGCCAAGGATGATCTCAAGGGTACTCTAGATGCATTGGCATGGGGAAAAATTCCTCCTATTGGTACTGGTGGGCAGTTTGATATGGTATTTTCTGTGAAGGTATATTTTATATCCCTCTGATAAAGTAATTCTTGGGATGCTTACTTAAAAATAGATATGGATATGGATTAGGAGTGAACTTTTGGTGTGCATTAATCAGATGATTACAGTGAAGGATTTTTAATTTATAGAGAAATTCTGACATCCCTCTAAAATCCCTTGTTTTAACTGAAAAAAGGTGCTTAAGGAGTGAATGGCCAAAAAAGAAGGAATGAATGAAGCAATACTGCCAAAGTTTTGTTATGAGCAAAATAATATGGTTTTAAGATGAAGGAATTCTAAATCTCATCTATTCCTTACTGATCTTTGGTGGGAAAATGGCTAATTGGTCTTTAGAGGAAAAGTAGAGCTAGTACCATAAACAGAAGGGATTGGGGTAGATGGGTGGAGGGTTGACTTTATTTTGATGGCAACATTTTTTGCTTTTTGCAATCTAATTTTTTTCTCCCAATATGATTTGTCAGGATAAAAAACTCTCAGAGCCTGTTGATGTGTACAAGCTTTTGGGATGTGATATTAGTTCTCACACGAAGAATAAAAAGTTTGAAAAACCTAATGGTTTGAAGCAAAAGTCTGACAAATACAGTTCTCGGTTTGACTATGCACACGGTAGTTCTGCTGTGAAAGGGCTGAACAAAGTAGAAAAAATAGAACTACCAAGATCCTTTTTATTGAGAACCTTTATAACCTTGAATGATATTCAGAGGCTCTCATCTGCTTTAAGGAACATATTGCACAAGTAAGTTCTCCTAACAATAAATGTCTGGTAGCTCTTTTATGGTGATATACTTGCTATCAATGATGTAGGCAGTTGGCACTAATTGATGATTCTATGTCATATTATTGATGCACAATGACGATGTTATGCATGCTGTTTTTACCCTCTCAAATGTTAATCATTGCAAGCGTTATTTAATCTCTGGTATGTCTTTAAATGTAAGAACAGTGATAATTTAAGGCCAAAAGGAAATGTGGTTAAATTTGTAATTTTAGCCAGCAAGATATAAATGAGACATAAATACTAAATCAGAATCTATGAGAACAATTTGATGATACAAGAAACATTTTCTTATCAATGTATCTTTGCCCACATTCACTATCCTGAACTTTTGTGGATACTTAACATTCGTAATTGGCTACATTCATGCTCATGCTGTATTAAACTGTTTTATATGATACCCTTTTTTTAACAAGTAGTACTCTGTTCCTTCAGATTCTGAGCTTATACTTGTCAATGTAGGTATGCCATTAATCAGGAGGTAAGTGAAGCAGACAGGAATACCTTGATGATGGCCTTAAATTTTCATCCTCGAAAGGATGAGAAGATTGGAAGCGGAGCCAAGGAAATAAAGGTACATAAAAACTAGGAAATGAAAAGGGAAAACAACTGAGTTAAACCAACCTATTTCAAATCAAATGTGTTCTGCCACAATATTCCCCTCCGTCTTCTTCAATGGGAATATCCTTCAAGTATAAAGACAAACTAATTCTCTTGATGCTTTGTTTCCCTATCTTCTGCAGGTGATTAATCACCCAGAGCATAAAGATACACGCTGCTTCTCATTGGTAAGAACGGATGGAACAGTTGAAGACTTCTCATATCGCAAGTGTGTCCACGGTGCTCTTGAGATCATTGCCCCAAAGAGGGCAAAATCTTATGAGTCAAAATGGTTGCAATCTGGTACCGTGTAACCTAACTCCCTTTGCATGTACATATTGGGATTGGAGGTGTAGAATAATCAACATGCCAGGCCTTTCTACGTTGTTCGTGTCAATCAGTGGTCACACATTGCTTGAGCCAATATAACAACAAAAGCCAGTTTTTGCTTGAACAATTAAACTGGATTCTAGTTTTGGAAATTGTAGTGAAGCTCAAAAATCATAGGCAGCTAATGGTCCAAACAAGGCATTGCATCATATGAGAAGGTTAACATTGGTTTTGGAGCCTTCATTCCTTTGTAAAGCTGTACATTTCAACAGAGTCAGAATGTTGTGCTCTAGGAATGTGCTTCCATGGACGGTAAGCCATTTCGTTTTTGTTAATCTTGTTTTCTTTCTGGTTGTAATTTTGCTTTTTCTTCCTTCTAACAGGGTAGTTACTTTACCCATGCTTCTTTTTGCTACTTCCACTGGAACTTCTTAGCCTTCCATCATACCTGGCCAAAAAGATCTAGTGGAAGCAGCAAAGAGAAGCTGGTAAAGGGCAAACCCATCTAATGATGTATTCCCCAACATACAATATATATAATGTAAAATAAGATCCCAGCTAGCTAGCTTAATCTCTCCCATATTATCTTTTCTTTGCATTTCATCCATTGTCAGTCGCTACCCTCCTGATCCATTTCCATTCTGCAAGCTGTCATGCTGTACAGAACTCTCTTTAGGCTGTTAGGTGGTTCCAGAAATTCGTTGATTATATGGTCTTTGTGAATCAAGTTTTATTAATCCACACCTCTGCTTGATTTGATCTTTTCAAAATTGGAATCTCATTTCCTGGTGTGGTGCCAAGGGGTAGTTTCTCAAAGTCCCCTGGAATCACAGTGGAGGCAAAGTTGACACCTATTCATATGTCATGTCTCTGTCTTGGGGTCTACACAGATGAGACTGTTTCGTTTGTTATGTGAGTTGGAATGGCGTTAGTTAGTTAAGTCAAAAAAATGCATCACACGAAGCCATAGATGGTCAGCCCCACAGGTCCACACCACGTTGTTTCAGCTTTTTGCTGCTCAAATTGCAGGCCAGGACAGCAACTCACCCACACAACCATAGCCACATAAATCATGAGCATTTTTAACGTGTGATACACAATTACAAAGTTCTAAATTTCATGTTCAGAATGTAGGTGAATTACAAAGACAGTTAACTGTTGATGGACAGGCATACCTTTAATATCAAAAGACTAATCCCTTTCACCAGTGGTCGAGAAAAGGGTAGTTCACGTTGTGTGGATTATACTTCATTTTCTGTTTTATGGTATGTTATACGTGGGATCCCATGGGAAACGTGTCTCTTCAGATATAAAGACTTCAGGTGTTGTGTGGGTTATGTCTATGGGGTCATCATGCACGTGATATTTTTGTCATCTTGTTTCGTAGGTTTTTGTCCGTTCCATCCCGGAAGTACCTACTTTTGCCTTTGTATTATAGACTAAAGATGTTGTGCGGTGATGTCTGCTTGTACAGATGCATTCACCATATCTCCTACCAATAAAATACTCTTTAATCCTTGTACATCCACTCAGCCTATCTTCTCATTTTCGGATTTTTGGGAAGATGGGAAGTTTAAACACAAAACATTCTTTGCCACTTGTCATTAGGGTTACCACGCTGACACTACACAAGGGGTCAAGTGCAATCCAAATCAATAATATTTTATTATTTTGTGATCTCGTGGCAAAGTTGTTTTTATTATCGACTACAATTTTAAAATTTTATTTTTGTTTTTTTTAAGCAAATTGAAATTAATATATATTTAATTAAAGGGGATTAAAAAAAAAGATTGTGTGGGGTTTATGCATGCAAATTACATAAAGTGATTCGTACTAATTTAGGGTCAAAATTACTAAATTGTAACATAAAAATCAAAGTTTAATTCTTTGTTTATATGTATCAAAAATATGTGGGTGGTGCCATAAAGAAAATCTTTTTATATTATTTTTTTTATATAACTATTACTTATCATTAATTGAATGATTGCATTTAATATCACAAGTCTCACAAATTAAAAGAATTAATCATTTAAATAATACTTCAGATTATAAAAAAAAATAAAAAAAAAAAATTATACAAAAATCATTTCTCAAATCAAATATCATTTATTATGGGTGGTTGACCATCAGAATCAATTATTAAATAAATAAATATATTTATATGTTGTTTCAATTCAAGCAGAAGAAAGACCTATCATAACTATTGCAATATAGAATAGTAAGCCTTCTACTATTACTATTTTACGAATCCGCGCGACATTCCTGACATGGACTGATGCCTATTTCCTTCCTTATCCGCTTCGACAGACGAGTTTCTAGATGGTGAGATGTCAAATTTTGTTTTTTAACTTTTAATTTCGAATAATTTTAGTTCAGAAATTAATTTTTAGATTTTTTTTCCATTCTCTAACTATAAAATAAATTTTGTTATCATTTCGTTATTATTATTATTTTTCATTAAGTCTATTCAGCTTGCTTTTTTTTTTTTTT
>BPVZ01000062.1:8990-21016 GCA_020521535.1 Rubroshorea leprosula | reverse complement strand
GACAATTGTGTTTTGGTATATGATTTCTGTGTTGGAATTTAGTTTACATTAGCTTTGGGTTTTATGCTTATTTATTTTCTCTCATGCATGCAAAATAGGAAGCGTTGGAGGCTCATGATGGTGTGAGCAAAGGAAAATACACAATTGGACTTGGACAAGATTGTATGGCTTTCTGTACAGAGGTGGAAGATGTCATCTCTATGAGGTACATTTTCTATTCTTGGTTTCTTATATGCTGCTAGAAGTAGGTGATGGTGTTTTATGATGTTATCTATGTTTGGTGAAAAATGAATTGTTGAGTGATGTGTGGTATGGATTAAATTAGTACTTTGTTCATTTTTCTTAACTGAGGCTGCTGAATTTCCAGTTTGACAGCTGTTAATTCTCTCCTTGAGAAGTATGGAATTAATCCTAAACAAATTGGCCGCCTGGAAGTAGGCAGTGAAACTGTTATAGACAAGAGCAAAGCCATTAAGACCTTTCTGATGCAAATCTTTGAGGTATTCATTTCATTGTTCTCTTCTTATCTTGAATGGACACCCCTTTCTGTTTCTGGGAGTTAAAACGTAACTTAATCCTGTCTATCTTTTACATTGCCCTGCAGTGAGGTTGTGTGTTTTTGTCTACACTGCTTTTCTGATGCTATTTTATTGTTAAATTGTCTGTTCTTTACTCACTGCTCTCTTGTGTAAAACAAACAGAAACATGGAAATACTGATATTGAAGGTGTTGACTCAACTAATGCATGCTATGGAGGAACCGCAGCTTTATTCAATTGTGTCAACTGGGTGGAGAGTAATTCATGGGATGGACGATATGGTCTTGTTGTGTGTACTGACAGTGCGGTATGAACATTTCCTTGAAACATTTCATTTTTCAGCCTCTCCATGGAAGCATAATTAATTGATAATATCACTAGGTGCTTGGTTTTCTTTTCATATTTGATAGAAAGGGATGTTCTTTTTCTTTTCTTGCTCTGCAAGTCCTTCCTTCCTTCTGAGAGTAAACTAAATATATGCAATTTTAAATTGGCATTGATTTCCCATATCTTTATCAGTAAAGTTATCTGATTTTCAAGTCATTTATGTTTGTCATTTCCCTTGCTGGTTGTGAACTCATATGCAAGCAGGTGAATATATGTGGTTATAGGTAAATTAGAAGGTCAGATAACCTCCTAAATCCGTTCTACTTTCTTAATGGGGTGTGGTATTTTTGTTCCAGGTCTATGCAGAAGGCCCTGCTCGGCCTACTGGTGGAGCAGCTGCAATTGCCATGCTGGTAGGACCTGATGCTCCAATTGCTTTTGAAAGCAAACTTAGGGGAAGTCATATGTCCCATGCCTATGACTTCTACAAGCCCAACCTTGCTAGTGAATATCCGGTAGTTTTTTTGATCTCTGTCTGCCTTTTGTCTGGTTTACAGTTGAAATGTTTTTTATATGTAGTCATCTTTTTCAGTTCTCTTGCATGTTGCTCTTATAGTTAACTATTCCAACTGTCAACAAATGTCTGTAGGTTGTTGATGGGAAGCTTTCTCAAACATGCTATCTCATGGCTCTTGATTCTTGCTATAACCAATTCTGTAAGAAGTAAGTCTCTAAATTAGGACTTGCTTTTTGTAATTTTTATTAGCAAATAAAATTCAAGGACTTTTATGTGATGCCTCAATGTCATGAATGCAGGTATCAGAAATTGCATGGCACACAATTTTCCATCTCTGATGCTGACTATTTTGTGTTTCATTCTCCATATAACAAGGTAGCTTATGCTACATTTATTGGAAATCTAACTGTTTCTTCTTTCAAATCTTACTGTTTTTTAATCTGAATCTTTTTCCCTTGAATTGCCACAGCTTGTACAGAAAAGCTTTGCTCGTTTGGTGTTCAACGACTTCGTAAGGAATGCAAGGTCTTTGCTTGTCTTAGGCTTCTCAAAGTTTCCATAGAATTCCTTCATGTGTATTTGAATGTTTGCTTAATTTCCATATATTTGCAGCTCTGTTGATGAAGTTGCTAAAGAGAAGCTGGGACCATTCTCCACTCTAACTGGTGATGAGAGCTACCAAAATCGGGATCTTGAGAAGGTCTGTCTTGAACTTTAGCTGTTACTTATATTATATTAAGATTCTTACCCAGACATACACCTTTTTTTTCTTTGGTAAGTCTTACCTGACACACTTGATACATTATTATGTTTGATAAAATATAGCGTGCATGATTGATCCACAGTATCTGATTGATTATCATGATTCCATCTTGAAGATTAGAATTCCAATATAATTTCTTGGTTTCACTTGGAAAGTTGATTGAGTTTTGGAATGAGTGTGTTTTCTTTTTCAAATGCTTTGTGCTTATTGCTGCTTATTTTCACACTATTGCAGATATCCCAACAGGTGGCAAAGCCACTTTATGATGCAAAGGTGCAACCAACCACCCTGATACCAAAGCAAGTTGGCAATATGTATACCGCATCTATCTATGCTGCATTTGCATCTCTTATTCACAATAAACATACTGAATTGGTAAATGCCTCTATTGATTTTTAATTTGATGTAGTTACTTGTTTACATGTACTGTTTGACTGAAGCATGTAATTTATTTGATATTTTGCAGGCAGGAAAGCGAGTAATATTGTTCTCATATGGGAGTGGGTTGACTGCCACAATGTTTTCATTGCGACTTCATAAAGGTCAAAATCCTTTCAGCTTGTCAAACATTGCAACAGTGATGAATGTTGCTGGGAAATTGAAGTCAAGGCTTGAGGTACCTTTTGCATTAATGTTTCAATCAACAATGTGAAACTCACTTGTTCTAGCCAATCTGAATTTCCAATTTTAAACATCATGTCCAAGATTCTTAAGAAGCTGCATATTTCCTTGACCTCTTTTTTCAGTGCTCTTGTTTTTCATATCATTTTCATGGTCTTTTAACTGTGTATTAATATTCATGTGAATTTCACTGGATTGTAGAAGACCAGAATGATTTTTTTTGTTTTTGATAAGCAGGATTGCTTCTTTAACTCAATGATGAGGGATAACTTCCTATGGAATTTTTTTTTCTAAAAGATTTTTTTTAAGCCTTGCCTTGTCATTGAAAACATCCGAACTGAAATTTTTTGCTGCAGATTCCTCCCGAGGAGTTTGTTGAGACCTTGAAGCTCATGGAGCATAGGTATGGGGGCAAGGACTTTGTGACAAGCAAGGACAGTAGCCTTTTGGCACCTGGAACATATTATCTCACCGAAGTTGATTCCATGTACCGGAGATTCTACGCTAATAAGGATGGGATCAGCACTGCTTGTGAGAATGGTTCACTTGCCAATGGTCATTGATCATAAACTGACAACCTAGATGGTATAAAACTATTGTGCCTGTAAGTTGGCTTTTGCGTTATTAAACGTTGTCCGCCAGTGAAGCTGAAGCATACTACTCTTTAGTTTCTTTATGTATGCCAAGGCAGATTGGTTCTGTTAAACAGCAAATCATTCTCAGCTCAGTTCCATTCTCACCTCCTTTATAATATAAAAATTCTGTTAGAGCCAAGTTGTGTGTAACCAGTTATTTCTCCCTCAGATGCTTAATGTAACAACATTTCCAGTTTCTGGATGATCATTTATGCGCAAATCTAGTTATTTGAACATTTTTTGTTTTTGCTCATTACTTTTTGTTTTTTAATTCTAGTACATTTAATAACCAATAGTAGGGATCCTACCCTACGCATGATATTTTTGGTTGTCACAAATTTTTGGCAACGATTTTAATTACCAATATCATGTCAAAAATATTTTTCGATTATTAGTTACTTGTCATTTTTTTTTTTAAACAATGAAATCCTGTACCATTACCATACAAATACTGCCAAATTCCTTTGATACACTTTTTTCATTTTACAAATTTGAAGTATTACGCAACTTCTATTAAAATGAAAAAATCAATTTGCAATAGAAATATTCCAAGTGAAAATGATAGGCCATACTTTCAATAAAATAACTTTAGGTTTAGGATTTTTAACTTAAAACCGTTTGAAAATATGGATTTTTTTTTTCTTGCAAGTCAACTTAAAAGATACATTTTTTTTTTTAAACTTGTATTTATATATTTTTAAATTTTATTTAGAGAAAAGTGATAACGCAAGAATGATTGTGAAATTGTTCAATATCCTTGATAAATTTTTATTGTATGTCGATTCATTAAGTGTGTTTAAGTTTTTTTCATTATTATTATTAACATTTTAAGATGGAGTAATTTTCTATAATCTCTTTTAATTAACTTAAAAGAAAAAATACAAATATATATACAGTGGCAGCTATTGGCCACTATGGTAATGGACCATCGTGGCTGTTATTGTGTTAAGATAAATTAATAATTATTCATTATCACAAGAAATAAACATATATATTATTTTATCATATTATGTGATACAATAATATAACTGTTATGGTATGATATGATATAAGATGATAATATCTACTCGTAACCAATAATACTATATGTATAGTTATTTAAGTTCTTATTGGTTGCTAAATTAAAATAGATCAAAATTAAAAGACAAATACATCAACCATACTTAATGAATTCTAAGAAGGACTAATTTTTTATATCCCCTTATAATTAACTTAAAAGAAAAAATACAATATATATATATGGACTGTGGCTGCACTATGGTAATGGACCCCTTTGGGCATTATTGTGTCAAGATGGATTAGTAATTATCAATTATCATAAGAGATCAACATACATATTATTTTACCATATCAAGTGGTATAATAATGTGATTGTCATGGCATAAAATAATATGACATGACAATACCCACCCGTAACCAATAATATTATGTGTGTAGTTATTTAGCTCTTTATTAGTTGCTAAATTAAAATGGATCAAAATTAAAAGACAAATAAATATTAAAAAAAAAATCAAAAGACAAATACATCAACCGTACTAAATGAATTCATAAT
The DNA here is from genome assembly GCA_020521535.1 of Rubroshorea leprosula. Classification (NCBI taxonomy): domain Eukaryota; kingdom Viridiplantae; phylum Streptophyta; class Magnoliopsida; order Malvales; family Dipterocarpaceae; genus Rubroshorea; species Rubroshorea leprosula. The sequence continues at coordinate 16,063 of BPVZ01000062.1, read as the reverse complement.
GTGATGATATTCCTAGACGACGAATGATAATCGAAATATTAGTTTCTCAGCCTGCGATTGGTGGCAAATTGGGATTCTCCTTCCTTTTCAATTGGCTGTTAAAAAACAGTAGGGAATGTATAGTCTCCTTCAAGGTGCATGGACCGCCATAGACAAGCGATGTCAGCCAATGAAACTCAGTCGGAAGGGCCAACCGCCGCAGAGCGGTGGCTGACTGGCTCTTAAGTGTTGCAAATGCACCGCACTTATTGGTGGTTGGGCCTAAGTGCTTTCCCTGGTTAATTGTGGGCCCAAATTTTCACTAACGGGTCATTACTATATGTACTACTATCTTTAAATTAAGGGCTTGGATTTGATCAAGATCACAGGCCACAATGGGATTTTCTGGTGGGCCCATCTCTTGGTTCATAACGGTCAGTATCAGTACTGGTTTGAGTTGGACCACGGGTTCCTCTACTTTGTACGATAAAATACCCAAATCTTTTCTCAAAGGCATAGGGGTAGATTCACCCTCAAAGAAAAATAAAAATAAATTTACTCATAAAATTTTTTATTTAGATAAATCACTTTTAATTTAATTTTTGATATCATTTAATATCAGTAATCTATTAATTCTTTAATAGATTGTTAACATTAAATGACATCAAATTAACAATTACTGATATCAAATGACATTACAGTTAAATTTGAAGTGATTTATCCAAGTTAAAAATTTTATGAGTAAATTTATTTTTATTTTTTATTTGAAAATAAATCTACTCTTGCTACTATACTTTGAGAGTAAATTTGGGTATTTTATTTTTTCAAGCGGGTGTGGACCTTGCCAAAAAAATCTTTAAGAAAAAGGGTAAAAAAGATGAGCCCAAGGTTGTATAGGAAATGGGTCTATGTAGCATGTTGAGCTCAATCTACAGCGAAAAAAATGAAGGCCGAACTTTGAAATGGGAAGGCAAGTCCAATACTGGTAGTTGGGAGGCTTGGAGGCATTTGATATTTGTACACGTCATAATTGGATTGGGAAATATCTAACCTTTCATTCGTGGCTTCGTGCTAATTAAGGCCCTAAGTGGGTTATTGATATTTTTTTTTTTTCAAATTTTCATTTAAGAGTAAAAAATTCTAAATTTAAGTTGTTTAACATACCATTAGTAACAGAAATCTAGAGCTGCCACTGTTTCTATGAGAAGAAAAAAAAAAACCTTAGTCGTATGGATAGCTTTGTCTATCTAGCGGTTGGGTTTCTTATTATTTCTTGTTCATTCTTTTATGCATGTTATTTCATCCCTCCATTTGTGAGGGTTTATACTGCTCATTGGTGTGGTTTTATACCTTTGCAAGTGGGGTTTTGTGTTATTTTTATGTTATTTTTAGTATGAAATTATTCTTCTGATAATTGGGGTCTGTTTCATTTTGTGATATGATAAATGAAGTTTTACTACAACCTTTAGATTTTGTAAGCAAAATAATAAGTTTTTATTTCAATTTTTTTTTTTAATGTTAAAGTTTAGAGGACTTCTCAACTTCCTTGGTTTTGGATGAATGTCAATAATAGATCATGAGTTTGTCTACAAAGGATGCACGGGTTGTGATGATTTTAGTTAAGTTTTTATAATTTGGTTACAAATTGCTACAGTGTCCGATGTGCCCGATGTGCTTTGGTAGTGTAATCAATGCTTGAGAAATAAGAGATAGTTAAATATTCATGTATATGTATATTTGTTTCGTAATTTTTTGTAGTTTGGTTTATTTTTCAGATTATTTTGTACTGAGACATATTTATTATAACATATAAAAATTATAAACTTGCCACTTTATTTACTATCTGTATCTAAAAGATTTTCCTTCTTTCATGCTCTTATACTCCAATAAGACAAATAATCAAACAATGAAAACAAACTCCTATTAAAATTCATAGGATAAATATAAGAAATTAAAAGAAAAGTTAAAATTTGTTATGTAAATCAAAATGTCATTTTCTGATTTATTTTTTTCTTCTTATAAAAGAAAACTAAGGTAGGTATTGCTTCTCTTGGGCTTACCAAGAAAAAAGTTGATTGGAAGACAAAACTTGCCTGTCTCGATTACAATAACTGGTGCCATGTCTCTCACTCTACTTTAATAAAATGGTTTTTTTTTTTTCTATTTAGAAAAAACAAATCAAGGCCGGCATTTCTTCAATGGGCCATTACAATACAAGAAGATGGTTGAAGATAAAACTCGCCTCTTCAAGTACCTTACACATCTTTAACCCTATGGCATCAAAACCAAATGTCTCCTTCGTAGCTTTGCTTTCAGAATTTCTACTGGTTTCGTGTGACTTACCGTCCAACTTTCTTGGTGATCAATTGAAGTATTATTTCTCCCCAAAAAAATGGATTCTTCAACTTTGGCAGCAGAAACTCAACTCGGTTTTAGACAGGAGCAAGAAGATGATGAAGGGAGCTTTTCACATGCTATGCACTTAGCAATGGGCATAGTGCTTCCCATGGCCATGCAAGCTGCAGTAGAGCTTGGCGTTCTTGACATCATAGCTAGAGCAGGTCCTGGAGCCAAACTGTCAACTTCAGAGATTGCATCCCAGATGCCCACCTCCAAGAACCGAGATGTACCCCTGGTGCTTGACCGGCTCCTTAGACTTCTAACTAGTCATCGCGTCCTGGTGAGCTCAATCAATGGCGGTGAGAGGTTCTATGGCCTGGCTTCAGTGGCTAAATACTTTGTACCCGATGAAGATGGTGTTTCACTAGGTCCCTTCCTGGCCTTGCTCAATGACAAGGTTTACATGCAGAGCTGGTGTGTATTGCAGAATCGGTTTCTTACTAATTTCTTCTTCCATTTTTTTCCCTTTTGATCAATTGCACAGTTGCACATTCTTACCCTGTTATATACAGGCCTGAGTTGAAAAGTGTAGTTTTGGAGGGAGGAATTCCATTCAACAAGATCTATGGAATGCACATTTTTGAGTACCTAAAAGTTGACCCAAGGTTTGGTCAAGTTTTCAACAAAGCAATGATAAAACCACACAACCATTGTCATGAAGAAGACCTTGGAGGTCTATAGAGGTTTCGAGGACCTCAAGCAGCTTGTTGATGTTGGAGGCGGCCTAGGCATCACGCTTAGCTTGATTACTTCCAAATATCCCTACATTAAGGGCATCAATTTTGACTTGCCTCACGTCATAGAACATGCTGCCAATTAACCTGGTATGTTTTTCATCCCAATAATTTGAACTCAGATATTTCTAATTTATAAGTCTTACGTTCAGTTGTCATGTTAAAGGTGTTGAACAAGTCGGAGGAGATATGTTTGAAAGCATCCCACAAGGGGAAGTCATTTTCATGAAGGTCTGCTAGCAATTCTATTAGCATCAAATGAAATGACTATTTAGTTTTATGTACCTAATCTAATGGCAAGATGACATTAACAATGGAAAATTTTTCAGTGGACAATACATTACTGGGCGGATGAAGAATGCTTAAGGTTATTGAAGAACTGCCATCAACCAATTCCAAAGAATGGAAAAGTGATAGTGATGGATGCAGTCTTAACTGTGGAAGCAGATGCAAGTACTGCTGCAAAAGACACCTGCCATATGGATGTGGCCTTGATGGCTCAAAACTATAAAGGGAAGGAGCGGACGCAGGAAGAATTCATGGCCTTAGCAACCGGAGCTGAGTTCAGTGGCATCAGATTTGAATGCCTTGTTTGCAACTTCTCGGTCATGGAGTTCTACAAATAGATGATTTTGTTTTGAAGACTAAGGAGTACTATAGTATAATAAACATGGAGTTGTTTTAGAAACTAAGAGTCTAATGTTTTAAAAGTAGTGCTACTACTGGCACTTGGATAACTCTGTTCTCTCTGTTATTTCTCAAAAATGTCTCTTGTTCCAATTCTCCTCGAAAAGTTTAAGCAATAGATATGTTGCTTGTAGAAGTTGCGATTTCTATGGAAAGAAATTCTGACATTATTCATACTCTAATATGAATACAACATTCAAATACAAATACCATAAATTTTCAGTGTCATTTGGGAAGAGCAACCTGTGGAGGAGGTACCACATCAGCTCATATGAACCGAATTCAATAATAAATAGCAAAAAGGAAAATCAAAGAATTCAAACCCAGAATTTTCAAGCCCCAGTGCTCCACTGCTATTTTCATTCACCTGACAACAAACTTAACCAGCTACACAGGAACGTGGATTGATCCCCAGGAATTTCCTGCGTCCGTCAGATGTGTAAAGCAGCAGTCTTCTTATTCGGCTCAAAGACATACTTAATAAGAGAGTCCTTAATGGAAAGCATTTCAGGGAATTCATTCTTCAATTTGGTGGCATCAAGTTCATTATTGCTCCTTGGGGCAACAATCACCTTGGCCTGCTCTTCCAGGGTAAAGTTCTTCCAGGTGAAGGTGGGATCAATATGCTCCCTGTACATCTCTAAGATCTCATTGTGACTCACCACTCCAGGATTTGTAAAGTTCCAGATTCCAGTGAGGTTCCTCTTTGCCATCTCAATGGAAATGGGAAGGAGTTCATCCAGGATAGTCATCGAGTTAGGAATGTTGACCACCTTCTCATATCGAGTGATCTTGGTGATGAAGTTACGAGGGTTAGACAAATCAGAGGAGATTGGCATTCTAACTCGCAAGGTACAAACATTCTCATAATTCTTCAGCAGATCCTCCACCTTTCATTGTCAAAAAACAACCCACAATTAGAAAACAACATAACAATCCCCATGAACAACAAAAAACAAAAATATTCCCAATCTCCAACAATTAAACAAATCAACAAGTCTAAACACCATGCAAGTTTTACATAGGTAAGTGTTAAGATCAAACTACTTCCACTTTCCTACATTAAATAAACAGATCCAACATCTAATCATCAGATCCAACACGATTCAGGTTTATACATATATAAAATCAGAAATCAAGCATTTAATTGTAATTGTGAGATCGATGCTCACCATGGCCTTGGTCTTGGAGTAGAAAGAGCCGGTGAAATTCGGGGTGTCCTCTTCCTTGAACCCGATGCCGGAACCGAGCGGGTGATTGGCATCGTACTCGAAGATGCAGCCGGTGGCGTAGTTAATCAAAATCAAACCTTTCTCCCTGCAGACATCGGCGAGGGTCAGGGTGCCGACTACATTAGTCCTGATGGTCTCCACCTTATGCGATTCGCACCAGTCGACGTTGGGACGGCCAGTGACTCCGGCGGCATTGAAGACGTGGCTGGGGTTGACGGCAGCTATGTCGGCTTCCAGGGAATTGCGGTTCTCGAGGCGTCCAGATCCGTAGTGGTATTGAATTCCCTGGGATTCACAGAGCTTCCCCAGCAAACCGCCGATCCAACCGGTACGGCCATAGATCAAGAACTTGAGCTGCTTGTCGGCTGAGCCGTTGGCTGGGAACCCCATTGCCGGCGTTGGGAAACAGAGAGGAGAAGGAGATTGAATCTTTTGCTTGGTAGATTTTACGGGTGAAAATCTGACCTCACAACGGACAAGGGTGTGTATTTATAGTAAAAATTCTCTTGGATTTATATTTTATCTTCTCAAAGTGTACATTGAAAATTTGGTTTAAGGTAAAAAATCTCGTTTTTGAGTAGTTCTTTTTATAGTTATTAGAATTCTAGTTATATGGATAACATATTTAAGTTTTATAATTGAAATTATACTTTTAAAATGTAGTATAGGATATGAGTTTATTAAAATATTTTTAATGAAATTATTTTTTATATTATTTTATTAAAAATATTTTAATAAATTTATAAATTAAATTGTATCTTTAATATATAATTTATTTTATAAATCATTTAGAAACTTTTTTATTATAAATAAAGAAACTAGTGTGTTTTTAGTATAGATTGTAAAAATAATATGTATATACACATCATTTAAATATCATTAAGACATCATTAAGATATGATAGAGTGGTTTAATAGTTAAAAGTTTAAAATTTTAAATTAAAAATTTCAAGTTTAAATTTTGAGTTGAGTGGAGAAAAATTTGAGAATAAGAGAGAGTTATCATTTTTTTATATAATTTATAATAAAAAATAGATAAAAAATTAAGACATGAATAAAGAGTTTGTTTTTGTGGTTAAGAGTTATTTATTATATCTATTAAATATTGGAAAAATAAAAATATTGATATTAATTTAACACTATGTAATGTAGATGTTTTAAATTAGATAATTAATAAAATTAATGTTAATTTTTATTTTTTTAATATATAAAAAAACAATAAATACATCCTTAATGTATATAGATATATGTTATATATTAAAAAAACTCATAAATAAATAAGGAGAGAGTTTAATTAAGGTTATTTTGAATGATAATTTTTTATGCAATTTGTATTAAAAAATTAATTTTAATAAATAAATACTCCTATTTAATTTTCTATACATGATGCATCACATTATCGATCGAGAAGATGGGGAATTTTTATTACTATCCAAAATAATCAGGTGATATGTAATAGAAAATCAAATTGCCTTTTCTCCAAGAAAGAAAGAAAGAAAGAAAGAAATAAAGAAAGAAAGAAAGAAAGAAATAAAGAAAGAAAGAAAGAAAGAAATAAAGAAAGAAAGAAAGAAAGAAACCGTACAACGTTTGCTAATTAAGGAATACTGCGCATGCATTTATTCTGGAATTAATTAAACTCTATTAATAAAAAAGGAAGTTACTTTTCTGGATTATGCTGAAATTAATAAATTCTCTATGAGGTTATTTAACTTGTGTCATTAAGATGTAATAAGTGCATGTTTTTATAATTAATTTTTATAAAAATTAATATATATTTTAATATTATTAATAAGTAAATAATTTTAATTAATTAATTAATTTTTTGAATAGATTGTAATTATTAACATATTAATTGAGGAAATGAAAAAAAAAAAGATTTCATGAAATTCAAACACCCAAATTAAGAGAGGTGAATGGTTTTAATCCAAAATCTAATGTAACTAAACCAAAGCAGGTTGTTCTAATTAATTAATTAATTAAATAAAAATTAATATTTATATTTAATAAAAATTAATTATAAAAAATATATTTATTATATT
>BPVZ01000061.1:1834844-1849388 GCA_020521535.1 Rubroshorea leprosula | reverse complement strand
AAAAAGAAATAAAAGGCTGAAAGAAGGAGAGGATGGGGGAAGAAAATGAGGGTATATTGGTAATTAAAAATAAAAAATTTGGCCATGTCATCAAGTTTTGCCAAATGGATTTTACACGTAATTTAAGTAAAGAAAAAAAAAATTTTTTCCGTTAGTTAACATGCCATGTAAGCCAAAATTTAACGGAGGGACCAAAAAGGGGCCGGATTTATGAACAGTAAGGATCAAAAAAGGGATTTTTTCGGTATAAGGACTAAAAAGGGGCTTTTTCCTATAGTAGAGGGACCAAAAAGGGTATTTAACCAATTTAAAAAAGTGATGATATGGATAAAATGTTTTGCCACGTAATGTTACTGTCACTGAAAAATGGGCCCCACATCACCGATCTCTTGGCAACTTGTACTCCTAGGTTTGATTCATCTTTCCGTTCGTTGCCTCTTACCCATTGTAAAAGAATCTCGCTCCAATAAGCTTCTTATTACATGAACTCGATCCAAAATCCTTCGTCGTCATGCACTGCCCTTTCCATTTTGCAGGAATCAAACCTAAATCTCGGTCATTAAAACTCTGCCACTCAAGCCATATCCCGGTGTCAAAAAACTCAATCACAAGATCGGACCCAAAATCAGATTCCTTGAAGGTTTTTTCATGACATCCTACTGAATCAAAAAGCTCAATCTCAAGGGTTTGGCATCCTACTGAACCATGAAAATGAAGGTTTTTTCATCAGCCTGTGAAGCAGAAGAATCGAACCCAAAATCAGATTCCTTGAAGGTTTTTTCATGACATCCTACTGAATCAAAAAGCTCAATCTCAAGGGTTTGGCATCCTATTGAACCATGACAATGAAGGGTTTTTCATCAGCCTATGAAGCAGAAGAATCGAACCCGAGCTGTGTTCCCAAAATCAGATTCCTTAAACGTTTTTTCATGACATCCTATTGAATCAAAAAGCTCAATCTCAAGGGTTTGGCATCCTACTGAACCATGACAATGAAGGGTTTTTCATCAGCCTGTGAAGCAGAAGAATCGAACCCGAGCTGGGTCCGGTGGAACCCAGTTTGCTGGGTTTGGTGGAAGAAGAGGAAGAAGAGAAAGAAAGAAAGAAAAAGAAAAAAGAAATGAAGAAGATGGATCAAAAGAGGGGAAGAAGATGTATCAAGAAAGGAGACAGGGGTATTAAGGTAAATTTATAATTTTTTAATTTTTTTATTAAGGCAAATTTAGTTTATGAGGTGGCGTTGACACGTCATCAAAAAAAAAATCAGATCAACATTTTTTAAAGTTATTTTTGTCATGTCATCAAAAAAAATATAAAAAATGCCACGTAGCGGAGTTAACGGTCAAAATTAACAGAATGACTAACGGCGTGCATTTCTTAGAGTTGAGGGATCAAAAAAGTACAAAAAATTATTTAGGGATCAAAAATGTGCAACTCACTAAAGTTGAGGGACCAAATTTAGCATTTAACCTAGATAAAATGATTAATGGAAAAAGAAGCATGTATTAGGATCTCAACTTTTAGGCTTTTCTTAATCAAGAATTTGAACTTTAATTGTTTTTATTGGAGTCCTCCAATTATGGAGTTTTATTGAAGGAAAGATTGGATAGAGAATGATCATGTGCCAGCATGTGATTGTCCACGAGGGTTAGTAGTTCCCATAATTTGTTGAGTTGGATACTTGATTTTTTTTCTTAATGTGATATTGTCTAACTTAACCATTTATATTTTATAAGAAATAAATACATAATGACAAAAAAGACTAATTTGAATTTTAATTAAGAAAATTAAACATTTAAGATCATAATCTACTATTTTTGCCTAAATGATAATACCAACACAATCCCTTGGCAATATACTCAATACAAACCCATGTAGTTCTCAAGTCTTACCCCAACAACATAATTTCATTAGTTAATTTAATTTTTGTGTTTAATTTAAATGTAGATAATACTTATGTTCTTTGATAGAGTAAAGTGAAAATATATCAATCTTTATATCCTAAAGTGCTAAAGGTGCTTGTGTTGCACCTTGTTTCCTAAATAAATCCAAAATAAATCCAAAATTTACTTTGTGCCACATAAGTTCAAGCACTTGGTTGAAGCCAAAGAAAATAACTCAATTGAGCAAATTTAAAATTTTTAGGACTTATTTGCATTCTTTCTTCTATTATATTACAAGGAAACGAGATAAGACTACGATAAGCAACAAAATTTGTGGCTCGAAAACGACGTCGTTTATATGATCTTCAACCTTTATTCATTCATGGAAACAATTCTTTATATTGCAATGAGTGAGGTGCTTTTATCAAAAAAAAAAAAAAAATGAGTGAGGTGCTGAATTGCTAAATGTGTGTTAATTCTGGTAGTGTTACAGAGAATTTAATTTCTAGAATGGGTGAGATTAAAGCTCTAACTTTGACCATAGAGGGTGCTAAGGATCAGGTAAGTTTTCTGGTTCATTCTTTTTTTTTTTTTTAACCGCTTTCTGGATCATTCTATTTCCTTTCTTTTTTTTAAAAAAATGCATCTGCCCCCTTCTTTTTAATTTGACAATTTGTTGGTGAATGTAATAACCCCGCTGAAATTGTTGGCTGATCAGAAATTCAGAACCATCCTGTCTTGTGGCGTTCAGACTCATATATAAAAGGGAAATATTTTTATTCCTTATGCCAGAATCACACATTTTAGTCATCCAGAGGCATTGAAACTTATATTTTGGGCAACATGCAGATCATTTACACAAATGCTCATAACATTTGAGTTTTTCTGATGTCTACTGAGGGTAAGTGACTGGAACAAGGAGGAGAGGTGTCTTTTTGCCCACAGTAAGACTAACACCAACCTCTTCCTCCATGTCCATATCTTCCTCCTTCACCCCATCTGGGAGTTTTTGTTGGAGCTGTGGTGTCAAAGCTGCACAAGAGGCAGCAAATGGAAGGAAAGCTGCACAGGAGGCAGAAAATGAAGAAGGAAGGCTGCACCAAAGCACGGTAGCAGCAAAGTGCAGCAAACCATGCTGCAAATGTTGATGAAATGAGGCTGTAATGAAATGCAAATGAGGCTGCAAAGTAGCAGCAAGTATAGCCACATGAAGCTGCACAAGTGGCAGCAAGTCTTTTAATGTAATCTTGCATTAAATGTATTAGATAAGTATGAAAATTACTGTTGATGTACTGAGTTTTCTGCTATATAATAGCAGAACAATGAATGAAAAAAATGGAGTTCTCACCTCAACAAAGAGGCAACTGTCGGTTGGCTCTCTTCCTCCTCCAAGTCCCTTCTGTTTACACCAGAAAACTCCAACAGTTTTCAATCAAAACAGTAAAGTAGATTTGCAAGTAAAAGCTCTGTTGTAAGTATCCCCATGCAAATCCCTGGACAACCTCTTCTACCTGATCCAAATGGCAAATACTCAAAATTCTGCCCTTTAAAATCAACCAAGCCATTAGTAAACCTTTCCGGGGAGAATTCTTCTGGGTTCTTCCAGTGCTTAGGATCCCTTCCTATGGCCCAGACATTAACGTATATTATTGTTTTTGGGTCAATGTCATAACCACTGATTTTACAGTGAGACATGGTTTCTCTTGGTAATAGCAACGGGGCCGGAGGATGCAATCTCCGAGTTTCCTTTACAACCCTTTTGAGGTATGCAAGATGATCAAGATTGTCTTCTGTTACCCTTAGTTTCCTTCCAACATAGTTTCTGATTTCGTCTTGTGCTTTTTTCATTAGCCTCGGCTTCCTAACGAGCCCCGCCATGGCCCAAAGCACTGTAAGCGCACTTGTGTCTATTCCGCCAAGAAATATGTCCTGTGCACAGAAACATCAAATTCAGAAGCAAGCAGAAATAACCAAGGAAATAAATTATTAGGTTCAAAAATTTTACGAGGAGGGCTGCTTTGATGACATCATTTTTGGATTGCTGAACAACACCATCTTGATTAGTTTCATCTCTCTGTGTTGCCAACAGGACATCAATAATGTCTCGATGTTGTTCTTTGCTCCCAGGTTTAAGATGGTCATCTACAACATGTTGAAAGAAAGTATTCATGTCCTTGAAAACTTTCTCCACTTGTGAATGAAGACCGGTAATCCAGTCGAAGATCCAACCCGCATAAGGAAGGTATTCGTTTGCAGTGAAGCCTCCCATCACAGCCTGAGCTTCATGAACCAACTGCTGGAGTTTCTTCTGATGATCTAAAGTACTCCCTCGAAAACTCCTTCCGAAGGACATTCTGAATATTATACTTCTGGTGAGAGAAATATCTTCTCCTCAAGATCTACAGAAGCTGCAAAAACTGCAGATTGCGAAATCAGGTCCATCAGTGAAGCAACTTCTTCTTCTCTGATGAACCGGAACGACTGCACCTGTTTTACACTGAAAAGCTCAGAAACAGCTATCTTCCTCATCTCTCGATCTCCAGTATATGGAGTAGGGTGAAAAGGCTATGTCTAGTAAATTGTAGGTAAGCCTTCTGGCACTGGCTAACTGAGGTCTGTTGCAGCAGGCCATGGACTTTTAAGACATCTCTTACCCCCTCAGCAGATGAAATTATAAGGACACGTGCGCGGCCAAGATGAAGGAGTAAGACAGAGCCATATTTCTTGGATAGTTTCCAAGAAGAGTTGTGTGGTATTGCACCAAGCTGGTGCAAGTTTCCTAGAATTGAAAGCTCAGGAGGGCTTGGTGGAAGCTACCTGAGCTCTCTATTGTCACCTGTCTTTCTTTTCCTCCAAAGAAGCAAAACAAGAGGAAGGAGAAGAGCAACCGAAATGAATAGGGTAGAGAGAGCCATCAGAAGGTAAGAACTTCCTTTAGTTTGCCAAGTGTTTGTCTTAGCATTCCTATAAATAAGCAGAGGACTTTACTTTGGTGACTATGATTTACAATTGGCAATACTCTCTCTTTCTTAACTGTGACTTTTATTGACAAGTTCTGCCCTTTGAGACAGGCTGATTGCAATTATCTATTTTCCTCCAGCATCAGTGGTAGGGGGGGCACAAATATTTAGCAGTGCCTTTTATCATCATCTACACTCCAAAATCTTGTTAGGCTGTTCATTTATACTGGTATTTTTAGTAATTAAAAAATATATAAATATTATTCATAATTAAAAATTTTAATTAATTAATGTGTATAAAAGAAATTTCAAACAAAATGTTCAATATAAACAAATATCTAACTTTCATATTAATTGAAATTTTTTAAGATTAATACGATAAAGAAGTTCATCAATCTTTATTTAACTTTTTTAATCTTTAAACTAATAAAAATATGATAATTACATACCTCAAGAACTATATGTATGGTGCTTTTTATTTTTTTGGTCATCCATATGTATTGGGTTTGAAACGAAATCATGTACTTCATTGTTTTTTCATTTGTAAATTTAAAGCATTATATAACCTTTAGAAAGAAATTAATTTGCAATAGAAATTAATATTTTAAGTGAAATTGATAGGTTATACCTAAAATGAATAATTATTTAGGTTTGTAAACCTTTAGATTTCAGTTAACGTTGAAAAATACAGAGAGAAAAAAATCGTGGCTGTTTTTGGAAGTCTTGGTAATGGATTTTTTTTTCGCCGTAAAGCTACTATAATTTTTTAGGAAATGAAGGAGGAAAATATGGCTAAAAACCCTCAAATCTTGATTAAGTGAGTGATAAGTAATATTGTTTTTACCCGCTCATAATCCAAGTTTGGTAATTGATCCCTTTTAACATTATTGTGTCAAGAAAAATTGATAATTATTAATTATCATTAGAGATTGATACATTTACTATTTTATTACGTAGTTTCTCATAAGCTTTGATATTGTAATATAATTATCATGATGTGACACGTCAATATCCTAATTTTAATTATAAGTAGGTATGATATGTACATAATCTCTAATTTAAGAATATGCGGTTAGAATTGAACATTGACACATCAGAAGTTATATATACACAAGAATTGCAAAGCAGTGGAAGTTTACCCTAATGGCCAAAAATGGCACGCGGATTGTGACTGATCACAAACAGACCAATTAAGATATTTCAGTTTTAAAGTTGTCTGAATTTTGATGCAATGATTGATCTGCCTGCTAAATTACTGTAATTTCTCTCTATCACGTTGCAATACTGATTCTTGTCTATTTTAAGGTGTTCAGATTTTTATTTTTATTTTTGGTTACTAGAGGCAACCATTTTTTCTTTATTAATTCACTTTATATGTATTTTATGTGATTTAAATACATTAATTTTTACTTTAATTGAAAAAAAGATTACTAATTATTGTTAGACAATTGTTATCTAATATTTTGTTGTGAATTTACGTAATGAAACTTCTTACTTCAGTGCGTGAGTCCATATATAGTAACTGAATCACTTGAAAATTGGTTGGTGTATTGGTTTATAATGTCAAAATTACAGCAACTTGATTATGAATAAATTCCGTGGGATAAAACTTTCCTAATTAAGAATATCTTGTGAAATCATTTTAAGTCTATAGCCTTACATCTAATGAATAAAAACACTAAATTTTTAAGTTAGTAGAATCGATCCGTCATACCATTCAATGTGAGGGCAATTCGGCAAATTAATCAATTCTGTATTTCCGGAAAGATTAAAAAAAAAAAAAAATTCGGTATTGCCCGGGATGGAAAGGAGAAAGTGGGAAGCATCTCAGAGAAAGGAAAGGAGAAACTAGAAAGCATACCTGCACAAGTATAGAAAATAAATAAATAAATAAATAAAGCATATCTGCACCCGTAATTCTTCTAAGAAGATCTAACATTTTTTCAGGAAAAAAAAAATTTGATGATTGAAGGACATTTTTCTGTTGATACATTAGCATTTGAGATAGAAGATTTTTATTTTTTTTTTTACCTAAAACATTAACTTATTAATTAGCTTCATGAGTTCTTAGGTATATCTATTGTTTGATTTTTATGAGAATCTTGTTTTTTTGTATGAACTATTAGATGGGAAACAATCCTCCATGTCAAAAAAACTCCATCTAATGATTTTACATATATAATTTAAACTGTAAAATATGATTAATGAACTTTACATTCAAGTGTGAACCCCTAACAAAAGCAATAATTATGTTGATATAATCTTCCATTATATGAGAAAAGATTTTTAATACCAAAATTTAAGATGAAACTTTAGGATGAAATTATTTTAGGAAATAATTCATGGATAACTTTTTTTTTGTGCTATCTTTTGGTATATTCTTACATGTTATTTAAATAGTTAACTCTTTTTATTTATTTAGGTTCCATGATATCCATGAAATTAAGTGTATCTACTTATTTAATGATATGTTCAAATTATATAAAAAGATAATATAAAAAAATTGTCCATATATCATTGTCTATTATTTTAATAGTTGATTATTTGAATCCATATAAAACTCAAACAATGATGAATGATTACCTTAAATTCATCGTAAAAGTTAGTTCTAAAATTTAGTCATAACTATCATTATTATTACTTTGTTTAATGCTATAGTTCTTAAACTTTCAATTGTAAACATTTTGTCTTTAAACTATCTTTTTCACTTTTTTTATCTCTGTCTATAAAAAAAAATATTTTTTTAGTTCTTCTATCTATTAGTCCATTATAATTAAGGCTTAATTTGAGGTGTTGTGCTGTAGGCTTATAGCTGCAACTATTGGTTTTTTAATTTTTCAATATTTCAAAAATATATAAAGTATAATAATATATTTAATATTTATTTTAATTAACATTTTATATATTTTTAGAATAATAAAAAGACATAAAAATGAAAAGTTAAAACAACCGAAAAGCATTTCTAAACAAAGCCTAAGTATGTCCAAATATACTTATTTTTAGTCACCACTTAGATTATATAATTTAAAGACTAAATAAATAAATAAATATATATATTTATGAATAGATTTAATAAATTAATTAACTGAAAAACTGAAAAAAAAAAATTGCATTTTTCATATTTTAGGAACTAGAAAAGTGCAAAAAATAGTTTAAAGATTAAAAATATTCAAAATTAAAAGTTTAGAAACTAAAATTGACATTTAACCTTCCTACTTCTAGACTTTGTAAAGATTTATTTTGTACAAATTTTACATGATTCAAAAATAAAATGCATTTCTTTAAATTTTTTCTACTCTTTTTCTTTGTTGTAATTTTCTTAATATGTTATTAGAATTTAAAAAGAGAAGTAAATATCAAGACATCATGATATTTTTAATGTTAGAAATGTCTATGAAATTATTTAAATATTTTTAATGAATTTTTTTATTTGTTAATTTGTTAAAGATATTTAAATCCTTTTATCATTATTCTTGATATATTTTAATTTCCAAGATGCAATATTGATTTTCCTCAATTCTATTTAAAAATTAACCCATGATTTTTCTTTAATATCTTTTTATTGGTTTTAAATAATCATAGTTAGAGGTAATTCCTATGACCAAAATTTTGAACAAATTTTTTATAACCATTGATCATGATGTGAATCCCATGTCAGTCCTTCTAATCAATAATTGAAAAAATTTCTTCCCAAAAATTTATCTTAAAATTTTGTCCCAATAATCATTGCTTATTGGTTTTTTCTTTAAGCCTGAGTTGTTTAAAATAAGGATTTTTTTATTTTGTATTATAAGAATATAAGATAAAAGTACAATAAATATGCTTTTTCATAATTAATTTTTATTAAAAATATAAATGTTGATTTTGATTTAATCAATTAATCAATACAAATTATTTACATGTCAATAATATTAAAATATATGTCAATTTTTATAATTTTTAATATAAATTAATTAAAAAAATATTTATTACATTTTGAACTTATATTTTTAGAGTATAGATTAAAAAAACTTTTAAAATAATAAGAAATAGTATGCAACTATTAGTATCCAATTTGACAAGCCAGGATATTTAAATTATATTAAAATAACAATCATGATCAACCATTAAATCTCCCCTATCAATTATTAATTATATTAAACAATGAATCCAAATAGAATCTCAAATTTCTAGAAGTTTTTAACCTGTCAGCCTTGATAGGTCTTGAATTTTATTGGAGATGCTCTCTATTCTGAAAAAGGCTAATACAAACATGATCTCTAATTTCTTATAATTTGTTGGTATTTTTTATCTTAGTCTTAATTTTTTTATTTATATTTGTATGAATAGAATGTGGTTTTTTTATATTATTTTATAAAAAAAAATCTTAGATTTTATTGATAAATAATAAAATACATCAATTCCATATATAAAAAATGTCTTATATTTTAAAAGGCAGTTACTTATAACATTGGTATAGAGAGATATATCATATTCGAATGAATTAAGTACTAAAAGCTTCCTATAAGCGTCCATAAGCTCTCATAACTGTAATTATATAACACCAAAAACTAGGGGAGAGCAAGAAAAGGCCCTACAGCAGTCCTCTAGTCACTACCAAGGGTATCATATCAGATTCCAACTTAACCATCAGGACCTCTCTAAAAACCTTTTTGCCTTTTTCTTTCTTCTTTTGTGCGGTCATGTATTGTCCTTAGACAACGAACACGTTGATGAAATCCCTAGATCTAATTTGAGAGTGTTGAGTAAAAAAATATTATATTGAGTATATAATAAAAAAATATGTGGGTAAAATATAAAGAAAGTTATTCTATTTATTGTTAATTGATTTTATATTAGATAGAAGTTTTGTATTGAAACTTATATACACAATTTTCGCATAATATCAAAAATGAGGCTTTATCCTAAAAAGCTTGTTGTTAACCCACTAGACTTATATGTAAAGAGGTGTATTAAATAAAGAAACAAAAAAAAAAAGAGGTGTATTAAATCATGTGATAATGCACGTGAAGGGGCATATTAAGTGAAAAAATCCCACATAAAGTATATAATAAAGAAGTAAATTAGTTAAATATAAGGAGAGTTATTCTAATTATTATGAAGGAAAACAATATATATACCCTACAAAGTTACACATTCTGTTACACACTAACTGTCTCCGTTACTATCCGTCACACACTTCCCTCGTAACTCCCCAAATGCACCCAACCCTTTCTTTCTCTCTCTCCCCTCCTTTCTCCCTCTCGCTGTTCCAACCTTAGACACATAAAATAAGTTTGTTTTTGGGATGATATAACAGAAAGTGGAGCCAATCCACAAAAAAGGGAAAAGAAAACATGGAAAATTTTTGTAGTTTTAGTATTATATGCAACTTTGCCATTTTGTTCGATCTGCAAAAGTTAACTATTGGATTGAGTTAAAATTTTGTTTGGGTGTTCAAGAGGCATTGATCTACATTCTGAATGGTCAATTTTTTGTTTGGTTTTGTGCCCAGAACAATAACTCATTTTTGGTGATCTATTTTTTTGTAGTTTTGGTATTATGCACAGCTTTACCATTTTGTCCGATTTGCAGTTCACTGTTGGGTTGAGTTAAAATTTTATCTGGATGTTCAAGAGACATTAATCTACATTTTGAACGATCAGTTTTTTGTTTGAAGCTTTGTAGGTTTTGATTTTGTGCCTAAAACAGTAGCTTATTTTAGGTGATCTATTTTTTTACAATTTTGATATTATGCGCAGTTTTGCCATTTTGTCCGATCTACAAAAGTTCACCATTGAATTGAGTTGAAATTTTGTCTAGGTGTTCAAAAGACATTGATCTATATTTTGAACGATTAGTTTTTCGTTTGGAGCTTTGTAGATTTTGATTTTATGATCAAAATAATAGCTCGTTTTTTGTGCACCATTAGTGTATAATGGATTAAATAACAGAGATTGTTAATATGTAACAAAGTGTGTAACAGAGCAGGGTATATATATCAATATTCTATTATGAATTGGTTTTAGTTTGATTTTTTTTTTAGGTATATTGGATGGCTAGCATTATAGAGATTTAACTATTTAATTTTAATCTCAAATTAAAAATTTTAAATTAGTGGATACCAACTCATCCAAGGTTTGCTAGGATTTTATTACTTTCTATAAATCCTCATTCATTGCATGTGTAAATTGTATTTAATATTTTTGGGTTGAAACAAATTAGCACCAAATAAAAAAGTTAAAGCAAATCACCACTTAAAATTTCATTTTAGAGAAATAGACTTAAATTTAACAATTAACTATCAATTTTCATTAGAATCCAAAAGTAATAATTTAACAAAAAAAATATATATATTGACTTTAGCTATTAAATTTTAGTTGATTTCTTTGAAATAAAATTTTGAGATGGTGATATATTTTAATTTTTTTGTGCTAATTTGCGGCAATTTTTATCTTCCGCCATCCTCATTCAATATCATATTTCAAGGGCTTTTTAGAGACAAAGAGGGAGGTGGTGCAGGAAATTCTATATCAAAAGAAGGTCAAAACTCAAAATTTTATAACACTAAAATTAATTTTATTTGTTGAATTTTTTTTTTATAATGTCAAATACTATTAAGTTCATCATGGTATTTAATTTTTTTCAAATTATGAATTAATTTAGTTGCCTAAAAATAAGATATAACCTAATTAACTCAATATAAACTTTCATTATTTTTATACTTTTAAAACTTGCTATTTAACAGGGACGGGTCAATGTTTACAAACTTTGGGCTTTAATCCTAAACTTGGGTAATTCAAGGATTTCAGTAGTAGAAAAAGGTTAAGTTATAGGATGAAAATGTCAAAAATAAAAGTTCGGGAATTAATTGATGTATGGGGTTCTTCCCGATTAATCATAAAAAATAGGCATCATTTCCGGAAAATATAATTTTTTATATTCCTCCTTGAAAAGGGCAATAAGAAGGCAAACTCAACCACTGTTAGCATCCAAACCGTAGATAAGCAAACATTGTCAAGGGGAACAATTTTATTCCTGATGCCTGTTAACACACATCATCGTCATTGAGATACATTGAACTTTATTTTGGGAACATGCAGACTTACATATATGCTCGTATTGTTTGAGTTTTTCTTATGGTGTCTAGTGAAGGTAACTGATTGGAATGAGGAGGAGAGGTGTCTGTTTGCCCACAGTAAGACTAGCACCAACATTTTCTTCCATGTCGATATCTTCCTCCTTCACCCCATCTGGTAATTTCCAATCAAAACAGTAAAGTAGATTTGCAAGTAAAAGCTCTGTTGTAATAATCCCCATGTAAATCCCAGGACAACCTCTTCTACCAGATCCAAATGGCAAGTACTCAAAATTCTGCCCTTTAAAATCAATCAAGCCATCAGCAAACCTTTCTGGTGAGAATTCTTCTGGGTTCTTCCAATGCTTAGGATCCCTTCCTATGGCCCAAGCATTAACGAATATTATTGTTTTTGGGTCAATATCATAACCACTGATTTTACAGGGAGACATGGTTTCTCTGGGTATTAGCAGCGGGGCAGGAGGATGCAATCTCAGAGTTTCCTTTACAACCATCTTAAGGTATGGAAGCTGATCAAGTTTGTCTTCTGTTACCTTTCCTTTCCTTCCTACATAGTTTCTGATTTCATCTTGTGCTCTTTTCATTAGCCTTGGCTTCCTAACCAACTCTGCCATGGCCCAAAGCACCGTAAGCGCACTTGTGTCTATTCCACCCAGAAATACGTTCTGTGCACAGAAACATCAGATTTAGAAGCAATAAAAAATAACCAAGGATAAAAAAATTAAGATCAAAACTTACCAGGAGAACTGCTTTGACATGATGTTTGGATTGCTGAACAGCACCATCTTGATCAATTCCGTCTCTCTCTGTTGCCAACAGGACATCAATAATGTCTCGATGTTGTTCCCTTCTTCCAGGTTTAAGATGGTCATCTACAACATGTTGAAAGAAAGTATCTATGTCCTTGAAAACTTTCTCCACTTTTGAATGAAGACCAGTAATCCTGTCGAAGATCCAACCCACATAAGGAAAGTATTCATTTGCAGTGAAGCCTACTATCACAGTCTCAAGTTCATGAACCAACTGTTGGAGTTTCTTTTGACAGTCTAAAATACTTCCTTGAAAACTCGTTCCGAAGGACACTCTAAATATTATACTTCCGGTGAGAGAAAATATTTTCTCCCCAAGATCTACAGGAGTTGCCGAAACTGCAACTTGCGAAATCAAGTCCATCAGTGAAGCAACCTCTTCTTCTCTGATGAACCTGAATGATTGCACTTGTTTTACACTGAAAAGCTCGAGAACAGCTGTTTTCCTTATCTCTCTCCAGTATGTGGAGTAGGGTGAAAAGGCTATATCTAGAAAATTGTAGGTAAGCCTTCTGGTGCCAGCTAACCGGGGTCTGCTGCAGCAGGCGAGGTCATGGACTTTTAAGACATCTCTTGCCGCGTCAGCAGATGAAACTACAAGGAGGGGTAAGCGGCCAAGATGAAGCAGTAAGACATAGCCGTATTTTTTGGATAGATTCCAAAAGGAGTTGTGTGGTATTGCACCAATCTGGTGCAAGTTTCCTAGAATTGGAAGCTTAGGAGGGCTTGGTGGAAGATGCTTGAGCTCTTTATTGACACCTGTTTTCCTTTTGCGAAGAAGCAAAAGCAGGGGGAGGAGAAGAGCAACCCAAATGAATAGGGTAGGGAAAGCCATGAGAAGGTGAGAACTTCTTTGGTTTGCCGAGTGTTGTCTTAGCTTTCCTATAAATAAGAAGATGACCCTGGGGGTGATTTGCAAATCTTAAAAATCAATTGCTTAAAATATATTTTTCTTACAAAATTAAAATTTTATTGAAGAGAAATTTAAACATTAGTTTTTAAAGTAAATTTTAAATAATTTTTTTTAAAAAGTTACATATTTAAATTTTTATTTTTAAAATAAATATTTTTTAAGCTTTGCTTTGGTGACTATGATTTACACCTAGCAAGTGAAACTGATATATTATACTTGAAATAAAATTATTTAGGTTTAGTATTTTTAATCAAAAATTGTTTCTATATATCTTAAATTTTTAATTAATTTTAAAAATAAAAATAATAATAATAATTCATAGCTATCATGATAGCCATTGTAATGGATCCCTTCTGCCACTATTGTTTGAAGATAAATTAGTAATTATCAATTATTATTAAAAATTATCCTACCTCTTTTTATTATTTAATATTGTAATATGATTGTCATTATATGAAATAATAGCATCTCACTTAATGAGTGGTTGATACGTAAATATTTTTTAAATGTTGAAAAAAGGGGTCAATAGTCATGATACTTCCATCCTGTGTAATGGGCAACAATGGTAGTTTATTTTTTTTAAAACAAGGACAATTATTCATTATAATTATTAATATTTTTAATAAAAATTTAAAGATAAACAGTTATCAATCAAATATAATACACTTGAACCTGACCCTTCGAGCCAAGTGGCTTTTGCCATTCTTGTAAGGTTCATGTCTCCCTCCCCTGGGGCAACGGTTCGAACCAGCTCCATGACAAAATATTCAAAAAAAAAAAATCAAATATAATACACTCCGCACCTGGCGCATGAGGCCCATTGACATTAGTCAGTCTGTCAGTGCATTTTTCCTCTTCTGAGCGGTTTCAAACCACTTCTTGCCAAAATATTAAAAAAAAA
>BPVZ01000061.1:1814216-1825373 GCA_020521535.1 Rubroshorea leprosula | reverse complement strand
ATAAAAATATTTAAATAAAAAAACTATCAATATAATAATTCGTGACTTTTAATCTAGTAAAGCTGAAACGTAAAATATTTTTTCAGTCTATTAATTTGTTGGTGACAAAAGTAATCTTTTTCTTTCTTAGGTTTCTCCGGTTTAATAAAAAAAGAAGAGAAAATGTACTGTAGAGTCATGGTTTTTGATCAAGAAGCAACGGTGATACCAGTGCATTGTTACCAAGTCCAACAGCTGAATTCCCTCCAATCCAATTCAGTCTTCTTGGTAGTTTTCTGGGTATTCGCCGTCTCTCAGAATTCATTCCATATTTCAACAAAAAGAAAATTCTCTCATTCCAAGTTTTCTGTTTAGGGTTTCAAATTTCTACTGCAGAGACCAAATCCAATGACCCATGACTCTCCACTTATGGCAAAACTCCAAGTGAGTCTTTCTTCAGAAACCCTCTAGCTTTATTAATTAATTAATCCCTTTTTCTTTTCTTTCTCTATCAATCTCAAATTTGTCTGCTTTTGAATATTTATTTGGACCCATGAAAATTCCAGCTTTAGATTTTACTGGGTCGCATTTTTCTTTGATTTTTCTTCTTCTTTCTCTCTCTAGAATATGGGTTTTGAGGTTTATGTAAAGGAAGAGAGAGAGTGGGTCAAGGGTTTTAGGTGGAAACAGGGGCTGCGGGGTTGATAATTCTTTATCTCATCTATTTGTCTTCAAAGTTCAAAGACTCAGTGTGTTTAACAACTTGTTTCAATAGCCTTTCCTGGAACGATCCTTTACTGAGGGGGTTCCCATATTTTGTTAGTTTTTCTTGAGATGTTAGGTAGAGAAGATAAAGAGCCCCATGCCGGTGTTTCCCGGAGACCCTATTTACGGTCAGTTTCTTGGACTGACCGGTCACCTACTAGTAACCCAATTCCAAAACCACAGCCAGGAGGAACCAAGGGACGCGCTGGTTTGCCGCCCCTTTCAATAACAAGGAGGCCTGTTGAGGAATGGCCAAGGGCTGGCTCTGATGATCTTGGTGTGTGGCCAAATCCCCAGACGCCTAGAGGGTCTGTTAAGGCTCCTGAGAATTCTGGTGTTGATAGGGAGTTTCAGCTTAAGAAGGATAAGCTAGCATTTTTTGATAAAGAATGTTCCAGGATTGCTGAGCATATATATTTAGGGAGTGATGCGGTGGCCAAAAACCGTGAAATTCTGAGGCAGAATGGGATTACTCATGTTTTGAACTGTGTTGGGTTTGTTTGTCCTGAATATTTCAAGAGTGATCTTGTGTACAAGACACTCTGGTTGCAAGATAGTCCGTCAGAGGATATCACGAGTATTCTCTATGATGTGTTTGATTACTTTGAGGATGTTCGAGAACAAGGTGGGCGGGTTCTGGTGCACTGTTATCAGGGAGTGTCAAGATCAACGTCTTTGGTTATTGCCTATCTCATGTGGAGGGAGGGCCAGAGCTTTGAGGATGCATTTCAATTTGTTAAGGCAGCTCGTGGGGTGACTAATCCAAATATGGGATTTGCTTGCCAACTTCTGATGTGCCAGAAAAGGGTGCACGCAATGCCCGCAAGCCCAAATTCTATGCTTAGGATGTATAGGATGGCCCCACACTCATCCTATGATCCTCTTCATCTTGTACCAAAAATGTTAAACAATGCAGGTATAAAAGGGCTAGACTCACGTGGGGCGTTCATTGTGTACGTTCCTTCTGCTATATATGTCTGGATTGGGGAGAATTGCAACTCTGTTATGTCAAGTAGTGCTGGAGTGGCTGCCAATCAGGTAATTAAATATGAAAGGGCAAAGGGTCCTATTGTCACTATTAAAGAAGGGGAGGAGCCTTTGGATTTTTGGGATGCTCTTACAAATGGACAACTCTTGGCAGGTGGTTGTGACAATCCAGAGGTCAGGAAGGTAAGCAATTTACCTTCTGAGAATGATACAATTGGTGTGGCAATCCAAAATGCGGTTGGTGGAAAGAAGGTAGATGACTATGATTTGGATTTTGAACTTTTCCAGAAGGCACTTGCTGGGGGTGTTGTTCCACCATTTTCAGTGTCAGATGGTGAATTTGAAACTTGCCTTCCAGCTAGAGAAAATGGGTGGGGGAGGCTAAGACAGAAGTTTGCCAGTGGTATCATGAAGGAGTTTGTCAATTCGTCTAGGCTGAGTTTTGGCATGGCACCAACAAGTGATCAAGCTGATATGATTATAGATGCTCATGAAGACTTGGAAGATGATGTTTGTAAGAATGATTTTTCTTCACCATCATCCCCATCAACCAATCGATGCAGTTCACCTGCTTCCTTTGATTGTTCCCTAAATAGTAGTGCAGGCAGAATTAGGGATCCTACTAAAGAGGTGGAACACTGTATGTCTTTGACATATTCCTTTTTGCCACCTGCATCTCCTTGTGGTTCATCACATTCCTTCTCTTCTTTTGCTGCTAGCAGCCCAAAATTCAGCTCCAAGTCTCCTACACTTTCACCTTCAACCTCTGATTATGCCAGTTCATTTACTTTTTCACCCTCATCTTCCAATTGGTCTGACTTGTCATATTTGTCTTCTCAGCAGCCTTCACCTTCTGCCCTTGAAGCTACCGATCTGTTTTCTAGTAAGAATGCCTGCTTCGCAGACAACTCTTGTTGTCTGTATAAAGAAGCTCCAGCATCACCTGCAAAGGCATTTTCTTTTAATCATAGTCTCAGAGTTGCAAATACTTGTTCACCATGTAAAGGGTATTGTCCCTCAATTGCAGAGCGCAGAGGTAGTAATCCTCCACCTAGGATGCTATTATCGTCGCTTGATGAACCTTGTAAAGTCACCAAGAACCTTGTAAGGTCCAGGTCCTTTTCTCTACCTGACTTGGATGATGATGCACTGAAAGACGTAGATGACAATCAATTTGAGCCTGAAGACAGTAGAGAAGAGCCAATGTTAGATGCTGTTGACACTGGCGATGAGTCACATAGTGGAACTGAAGCCAGAAGGGTGTTTGGTGAGTCTTATCTTCAATTGGATGATGTAATCAGTAAAGGCTTAGAGGTAACAGCCTCAGCTCTGTACCAGTGGCCTTCATTATGTAAAGTGGAGATGCATAGTTCTCACATCCTTGATTCTAGATCAGCATACATGTTGCTGGTTACAGATGTGAGTTTTGGCACAAGTAATTCTGATGTTTTATATGTCTGGCTGGGCCATAAATTTGTGAATGAAAATTGGCATGGTCAATCAATCAGCGGTGGGTGTACGCCCAAGGATGTTCATCTTCATGGGGAAACAATTGGCCGTAACTTTCTTAAGCACATTGGTTTACCAGCAAATGTCTCTTTACAGGTAGTTGTTTCACTTCTATGCTAAAAGTAATGTCTTTCTGTCTTTTCTTTTTGTGGTATTGATTAAACAATCCTAACATATTAAAAAGGAAAATCATATTCTACTTAAAAATCTTTGATTTATATTTTTGTTTGGTGAGCAATTCTGCATGATCTATGGCATGGAAATTTGGAATATTGTTTATAAATTATATTTGTAGTAAGTAAATTCTCTAATGGTAAGTCAATAGTTGCTTCCAGCACACGGCAGTTGTTCTTCTTTGGCTGCTCTTTTGATGTAGTAAAATATATTATTCTGGCTGCTCTTTTGATTATTTCAGCTGAATTAACGTAACTTGTTTCAACAATCTCCACTGACAAGATGACCTAAATACCAAGCTGTTTTTTTTTTCTTGGTCTGAACTAGTGCTTGACATTGTGAACATGGTCATTTCTTCTCTCTTTGAATTGGATATTGTGAGTTATGTTTCTTCTGTTAAAAGTGTTATTTGATACGTGCAGATAATTAGAGAAGGTGCAGAGCCAGCAGAGTTCCGAAACCATGTAAACGGTTTTCTTATTTCAAAAGGCTGAACACGAACAACTGCAATAATATGGTTCCTTCAAGGAGGTTGTGATCTTTTTGCTGCTTGCAACTAAGGTCATAATGGATCTGTTGTGGCTTTTGTAAACGTATGAATTGGCATCCCAAGTGGTACAAGGGGTTGTATCTGCTTGTGTGATGTATGGAGAAGATTTGAGGTGACCATGTACAGAAAACAAGTCTCCTTTTTCAGTAGTAGGTATCATTATGTGCCCCAAAAAGGATGGCTTAACTACTCGACTTCGAGATTCCGACTTCGAGATTTTAAGTCAAACCATGAGTTAAGTGGAAATGGATTTGAAAAAAGAGAAAGCTTATTATCTCTTGTATAGTCCATTATTAAATGTAACAAAAAAAAAGTGTAGGAATTATTAAGTTAACAATAATTTGGAATAAGCAAGTTAAGAATTCCTTTCTTTGTTCTTAAGGTATCTGTTATCTTTAGGCTATATCCAGCACCGAAGGTGTTGTTTTAATATAATGATATGATCTATTTGTTCAAGGAAAGCTCCGTGTAAATATGTATTGGCTTTGCTGTGGATTTCTTCACATCAGACTATCAAAGGACGGATCCAAGCCACCCGCTTTTTCCTTTTTTGAAAAAAAAAAAAAGAGCATTCCATACAGAGGCTTTAACATGAAGTGGCCATTGAAGCGTTGCATGAACGACGAAACCAAACTCTTCTAAGATTTCATCTTCCAAAGTTAAAAACAATGTTGACAGGTTGTAGGACAAGTAAAAGCACAAATGAGAAACACTAACTATTGAGTGATGGTGATGTGTAAAGGAACACAATCTGCTCATTCGGTTGTGGGCTGATAAAATGCACTTTGAAAATGTGACGCATTGCATTTTATTTGCAAACCAGTGGGATGATATGGGATGAGAAAAAGGAACATCTGTCAGTTAACCCACCACCAAATAAGTACTACATGCTTAAACTAAGCATTTATCCTATCGCATACAATATTACATGAGGCAACCTGTTCGCAAACCATGCATAACAACTTCAAAGTATGTGAAGTATATGAATAAAAAAGCAAGTAGATTTTTATTATGTGCTTGAGAAACTAAATTAGTTATAGAATTTGATTACAACAATTGTTGAGCCTACACTGCCTCCCAACTTATTGGGTTAATGGGTTTAGAAAGAATGCCTGCATAGCATGATCCCTAAATTCAGAAGAAAAATGCAATCTCCAGCAAGTTGACAGCTTTTGCACCGAGAGATGTACTCATAGACCCCTGTCATATAAAAAGAAAGTTATCAATGAATATCAGCTAAAAAGTGAAAACAGTGACATAGAAGCTACGAAAGATTTCTCTGATAATCAAGACATCATCTTAAAGAGTAAACGACCAAGGGCTGCTTCATATTAGTAAAGAACGAGAATTGAGAAATATACCCAGAGACACTGCTTGTCAGACATAGGAGAAGTACATAAAACTTTGCTTGAGTGTAAAGAGAATGCAATCTAAACTAAATGGCAATGCCTATATTCTTTGAACAATTTCTTGATTAGAAATCAACCCGCACAAACACAAGCAATTTAAAGACTGCTTACTACACACTTGATACTATCTACCAATTTATCAGAATAACTTGCCAGATGAATAATTTCCAACAGCATCACAAAGTAAGACTTAGGTTATATTTTAAATAATAGTTTTAAGTAACCTAAGCTTAAGAATTAGGAGAAAATCAAGCTACTTAAAATTAAGAACTTTTTTCTTTAATTAACAGTCCTGGGGAAAATCATTACAATTCAGGAAGCAGAAACTGTTTGTGTACTTTGCTTACATTTGAGAATTAAGGGGAAAATTCAGGCACTGAAATATAATCCATGAAGCAGAAACAGCAAATTTTTTGAGAATCTAAAACTACAACCAATACAAGAGTCAAAAACAGGAAACACAGAAAGAGATGCAGTATATATTTCGACGGAAAAGCATCAAAAGATAGATATTTAAGCCTAAAAAATGAGAAAGCTTCTACATTCTGTCAGGTTGGAGTTACATCTACATACCCATGAAACTCAATTTTATGTTTGATTTATTGATTTTGAATTGGAAATTTGCAATAATAACACTAACCCAGAATTACCCAAAAAATAGAAAAAAAGAAAAAAAAGAAAGAAACTAACCCAGTACTGCAATAAAAAGACACAACTGCTGCTGTTCTTCAGACAACCCAAAATGAAACTAACCAACCATGCAAAGGATCAATAATTTCTAAGAGAAAAATTAGACTATGGGAAGTATTGAATGCAAACTTTTGGGTCTATCGAAGGCCACCGGAATCTTAGAGAAGTACCTGACTTTCTGGTTAAGGATGGACTGGAGCTTCCGAGAAAGCTCCTGGGATCGAATCTTACGCTCGAGGTTCTTCCGCGCCAGAACTCTTTTCTCCGAGTTCTTGACGTGATGGGTCCGCTGTTCCTTTATCAGGCGCTCGATCCCACTCGATTGCATAATCCTCTGCATAAATCCCAGTGCCTGCTCCAGCTTCCCATTCCTTACCCTCACTCGTATCCCTCTCAATTGCTGAAGCTGACGATTGCCATGACTCAATGAGTTAATCCCGTGACTCGGCCGAGTGAAACTGGTAAAAACTCGCTTCGCTATGGAGTTCTGTAATCGCAGCAAACCTGAAGTCCTTCTTCAATCCGTGCTTGTATTCCAAGATTACCTGCAAAACCCCGAGGTGGAACTCGGGTAAACACTCCTATGCTTAATTCAGCAATAATCAGGGTTATTTTTAAGGCGAAGATAAAAAGAGCTTAGGATTAGTTTTAATTACCTTTTTGAGGTGGCCTCTAGGGTATTTATAGGATTTAATGAGGAACTCACGTGGCATGTTTAAGCAAGATAATCGGAGCCTGACGTGTCCCTCCAGACAGTTATTCGGGATTGGAAATTTGAAGGGTATCCAAATGCACGAGCGTCCACCATACTTGCTGTGCCACTCATCGTAAGGGATCAAGTGCGGGTATGTTTATTGTCCTTGTCATGCAGCCATTTGAGTGGAAAACTTTGGATTTATTCCTCACTTCGATCATAAGAGAATTACTATAGTATTCCGAGGCTTGGCACCTCGGACCTATCCTTACAGGTTCATTTCCCTGGATTTCTTTGATTTGATTGAGGGCTTATGCCAGTCTAAGAATGAGGATGAAAAGAAAGAGTAGTTTTATTTAGGGAAAACTCTTTAATGAGCCCATCAACTCTACTTTCATCGTCAAAATTGAGCTCTTATATTTTTGTACGGCTTATAAACCCCTCAACTTTTGGAGTTATAAAAGAAAACCTATAAGAGCATGTACAATGAAGAACAATAAAAAAAATACTTTAATGTCATATCACATAATTAATATTATTTTGTTATATAAAATTTCATTTTTATATAATTAATCTTTAAATAAAACACACATTTTTCAATACATATATTTAAATAAAACTTTCTCAAAAATCATATTATCATTATTTTGTTTAACTCACAATTTATATCTTTTGAACAAAAAAAAATTAGTTCTTTTATTAAAAAAAAAAAGAAGAAGAAGAGAGAAGTTGTTAGATTTTAAATCAAAATCTAACGGCTTCAAATAAAAGACAACAATTGTTTGACATGCGGTAACACAATATAGTGCAAGTTAGGCACTTTTGAAAAAATTATCCTAAAATGGACAAAAAGAAAAAAGAAAAAGAAAAAGAAGGGAAAGTAAGTTGAGTTAGATGCAAAGAACTCAGCTCTCCTTCTCTTTTAGTTCCAACAAATGCTCTATTCCCTCTTGTAAAAGAACATCAAAGAAAGCATGCGTTGTGGTTGTAGTTGCTCTAAGGGCTTTATATATATACTAATAAGAAAAAACTTTGCAAAACCATTTTATAAGCCCTCAAAGTTACCTCATTTTTCAACTTCACAAGTAAGTAATTTATTCAGCTATGCAATCATAACAAATTAGCCTTTTTCTTAACAAATATTGTTAGTTTCTGTTAATTTCAATTGATATAATAATTAAAATAAATGCCTAACGTTAATTTATGATTTGAAAATTAAATGAAATTAGCCACTAAACAAAAATTATTATTAGTTTTTTTAATTTTTCATATCAATATACATTAATGACGTTAATTTCTTTTTTAAATTAATAAAAACTAATAGTAGTTATTTTAGTTGTAAAATAATTCTTAATTTACTATCCATCGATAAAGGATCGGCACTAATAGTAGTACTTAACAAAAGCAAATTTGCTCTAATTTGCATGGTTTAAGGGCTTATTTGCTTTTAGATATTAATTGAGAGACTTCTCTGCTAAAATGGGGTAAGTTTGAGGGCTTAAGCGATGGTTTTGCCTAATTTCACATCCCGCCTCAGTTTTAGCAACTTGATCTGAACTCGCGAGTGGACTGTGAAGAAGAAGCTTCTCTAGTCTCTCCACCACCAGTCCGACAACAGTCCGACACCGACGGGAAGCTCGCGTACAGTCCAAAAAGAGCCATGGCTGAGCTCAGGCACTCAAGCTCGCTTGGGAGCCGAGCAGCCACAGCGTCTCCAAAGAAGCGCGACGAGGACGCATCTCCTCTAATCCACGATCAGATCACCGACGATGACCACCCGCGCCACATCTTTCGAGATCGAGACCGTCCGTTCTGGTCTAATTTTCACTGTTTGTGCCCGTTCTTGACTGATGATCCTAGGGTTTCTCAACACAGCTCCAAGATCTCGCTCATTCTTCTCTTTATCATCAGCGTTGCAGGAGTGATCTCAGTTTTCTCTATCGTGCATCGATTGGTGAGTTTCTTAACTCATTAAGATATTCATCTTGACAATAATTGGCAATGCTGTTGCGGAGCAGTTGAATTAGGAACCGTCATGGATCCAGTTGGTTTTGTTCCACTTACATATGTTAGTTGTGGTGGTTTTAGATTTGAAATTGTTGTGCATTTTCTGCTTCAATCTTTTAATTTTTTTCAATTGAACTGGTGCATTGTGGAGATTATAATTCCATTTCATCTGCTCTACCTTTTTTTTTTTTTTTTTAAGAGCTGCATCAGAATGTTATAAGGAGACAATTTGATTGGGGGAAGCCCCTGCATTCAGGGGAGGCCCCCAATCCAATGATTAATTTTGTACAGTTTGAACTGCACAAAACATAATTTCTGATGTTATAAATTCAAGTGATTTATGGCTTTGCAATGATAGAGCTATTGCAATGTAGGAGAGAGTATTTGACTTCACAGTAGTTTTCTTGTGGAAATTCTGAAAAGAAAGAAAGAAAAATTCTATTTTTTGTCTAATTTTTATGGCACGTTATTGTTATATGCATTCAATTACTTAGTTCTTTTTTGTGAAGCTTATATGGGTACATCATAATTGTAAATTAAGGTGGTTATTAGATTTCTTCTTGTCTTTTAAGTCATGCTGCTAACATCTCTTGCAATTGATTATAGAATGCCCCATACCTGTGCACAAAGGATGGTATTGTTCTTCACTGTCCACATGTAAGTTTCTGAAGGATCTCCTGTCCTATTATTCTATGGTCCTGGTTGGGTTTTTAGGGTACCTTGTACAATTTATGTTGAATTAATTTGTTACTGTAGGTCAAAGAGTCTTCTTCACTTTGGGAGAACCCTTTTTCTGCAACTACTTCTTGGAAGCCTTGTGCTGAGCGACTTGTTGGTGGAATATCAGGTGATTCTGGACTTTCTTTTATGTAGTGTATGTTATATGTCTCTTTAATTTTGCATTGTCACTTATTTGTAAGTTCTATTGTATGAGCAGGAGGGGCTAGTACATTCTTATGACATTCTGAGCTTCTGTAGAAATTGTGACTTTAGAATTCATTTATTTTTATTTTCAGGTATCTTCTTGTTAGTCTTTTACATCTTAGGTTAGTAACTTTGTGTTAACATTCCACAGATCTTCCTCCTGAGAATGAAACTAATGGTTATATATTTATTCATGCTGAGGGGGGTCTCAATCAGCAGAGAATTGCGGTATGAATTCCTTTCTATGGTAACATCCTTGTTTAGAATGTTATTTTATCTTCTTTCCTTTTTTAAATGGTTGAGTAGATCTTATAGTTAATTGTCTTATTATACATTTTGTTTCATCTTTTAGCGTTCTTTTAACATATCGGTTCTATGATGCATACTTTTTGTTTTATTCAAACTTTTAATTAGTTCATATGATCTTTAGGACTGTCTCTCTTGCTCTCGATGGGTTATAGGTTACTTTACTGGGATATGCTTATTGTACGTAGAGACGCTTACTTTTACATTCAACTAGTGTAAAATAGCTTAATTTAGACATTCTGGGGTCTATCAGTTGTTCTGAACTGAAAATTTCTATCTATAAACATGCAACAGGATTATGTCTTATTCCAGCCCCTTCCAATTAGCTCAAGTTTTTTAGATCCGTTTGTTACAAAGATCATTCTGAGTGATTTCATAAGAAATAAGAGCCATAGTTTGGTTCTGCTGTGATTCTTTGCAACTATCCAGGGGAACCCACATATTGATTCTTAATAGGTTCTCTTGGTGCCTGTAGACCTGAAATTTTTTATGTTCAATGTTTCCCAATTTATTTTGCATTTCAAGTTGTGTAAAATAGCTTAATTTAGTAATTCTGGGGTGTATCTTTTGTTCTGAACTGAAACTATCAATCAGATAAATATGCAACATGATTATGTCTTATTCCAGCACCTTCCAATTAGCTCAACTATTTTAGATTAGTATTCCATCAAAGATCAAGATTATCCTAAGTGATTCAATACGAAATCAAGAACCATAGTTTGGTTCTGCTGTGATTTTTTGCATCTATCCAGTAGAACCCACACATTGATTCGTAATAGGTTCCCTTGATGCCCATAGACGTGAAATTTTAGATGTTAAATGTTTCTCAATTTATGTTGTCGAAAATAATTTAAAAATATTATTTTTACTTGCTGCAGCCTGTGCTAGATATCTTCTGTCATGGGATGAGGGGTGTTGAGGGCAGCAGTTGCAAGTGATTCCTTTTCTTCTAAACTTACTTCTGTTGAATATATCTGTGCAGATATGTAATGCTGTGGCTGTGGCCAAAATAATGAATGCTACTCTTATCTTGCCAGTGCTGAAGCAGGACCAAATTTGGAAAGACCAAACGTAAGGTTTATTTCTCCAATATTCTTGTGTGCATTTTTCATAACTAGAATGTAACAAATTGTGATCTTCTACTAAATACACAAGAGACATGT
>BPVZ01000061.1:1787440-1805445 GCA_020521535.1 Rubroshorea leprosula | reverse complement strand
AAAAAAAATTAATTTAATCTATTTATCATATATAATTATTTGGTAAAATTTTATTCAAAAATCAAACTAAAATAACTAAATTTGACAAGTGATAAATATTCTTCTAAAGTTACTTATTTTTTATCAAATATCTTCACCATCTATTTTTACACCTTCCTAATTTAGAAAATTCATTCATTTATTGGTGTTAGCATTTACTACACAATTTTTATACATATCATTATCTTTTTATCATAAAGATTTGATATTAATTTTTTTTATCATATTATTGTTTAAAAATAATTATTTTTTATTTTAAAAAATCGTAAAAAATCTCAACAATTTATAATAAAAAATAAATAGATAAAATTTTGTTTGTAAGTAATTTTGCATCAATTCTCCCCTTACCATCTATTTGTACATCTTTCCTAATTTAGAAAATTCATTTATCTATTTGATTCAATATTTATTACCCTACAATCTTTACACATTTTATTTATCTCTTTATGAAAAAAGTGCATATTAGTTTCCATTTTTAAAGTAAATTAGAGTCCCAACTTTAAATTACGTTGTTTTATTTAATTAAAACTTAATTCAAAATTTAAAACTCTATTCTATTAAACATTGATATTTAAATTTAAAAATTGATTATATTAAAATATAATTGGTTTCTAAATTTATGTATTAACATTTAATAGGATAAATTTCTAAATTTTGAATTAGAATTTTTGTTTCCAAATATAGGTTGGGATTTTGGTTTCTAAATGCATGTTAAAATTATAATTTTTTAAAAAGTCGAGACTGATATACACTAATTTTTTATATGCATATATGGTCAATATTTATTCATTTTTATCTTATTTTGTGACAATAATTATTATTTTTATCTAAAAGTATTAAATTTTTTATCAATAAAATCTAAAAAAATTATAAATAATAAAGACGTAAATAGTGAATATTAAATATAATTAAAAGTAACCTTACTCATTTATCTATTCATGAATTCTATTTTACAATTTATTTTGTAGAGACCGTAAAATAATTAACCATAGGGTACGCTTGCTGCCCCTCTTAACAATTAATTAAAATGCCATCAATCATGCAATCAATCATGCAATCAATGCAGGGGAGACTACACTATACTTTTCAGTTATCTATTTGTACTTAAATTGTGAGAACAAAGAGTGAACACTGGAAATTAGCATGGAGATCTTCTTCCTTTTGAGCTTTCTGTGTTTCTTCTTCAGTCCTGCTTTGTCAGGGTGATTTTCTTCTATATCTCTCCTTCATTACTTTCTAGCTGCTCCCCTTTTATCATTTGCTGCATTTTTATTTGACTTGCACCCATTATTGTTCTCTTAAGATGAATTTTCATTGCCAACTAATTAAGAAAGGTCTTGTCTTGTACTATGGTTTTGTGCTTTGTTGGGTTAATGTTTTCTTGGGTTTGAAAAAAGGAAAGGAATTTCCTAATTGCAAGAGATGGGTTGATAATGAAGCATGGAACTGATTACTCAATTAGCAGAAGTACAATCTTCATTCTTCAATCATTTTAATAGATACCCAGTTTACCATTTTCTATCTTTGAGCTAAGAAATGCTTGATTCTTTATCTTCTCTGAATTATTATAAAAACGAAAAAGCAACATTATCTTAATTAATTCTTAGGTTCACCATTTGGTTGGATTCAGTGTTCATGCTTGTGTCACTTTGTTCCGATGTTGATGTATCAAATTGGTAGTTTAGATTTTTGAAGGTTGCCTGACATAACCTATTCACTTACTAGTTATATTTTATGTAATTACCTTTGGTTCTACCCATTTCAGGAGGACACCATTTCCTGGTTCTCATGCTTTCTCACCACCAAGAGGTTGGAACTCCTATGATTCCTTTAGTTGGCTCATTTCTGAGGAAGAGTTCTTGCAAAATGCTGAAATCTTGTCCAAGCGTCTTCTGCCACATGGATATGAGGTATAACATGGATGATCA
This sequence comes from Rubroshorea leprosula, assembly GCA_020521535.1. Taxonomy (NCBI): domain Eukaryota; kingdom Viridiplantae; phylum Streptophyta; class Magnoliopsida; order Malvales; family Dipterocarpaceae; genus Rubroshorea; species Rubroshorea leprosula. Next base: position 1,803,478 of record BPVZ01000061.1, on the reverse strand, counting down.
TTACATTTTCAACATCTTGTCATTATGATTATGGAAGTTCTATTGTAGAGATAACTTTTTCTTCATTTTTCCTCTGCTATTGCTCGCAGTACGCTGTGGTAGATTTCCTTTGGTATAGGAAGAAGGTCCCGGGCGCATGGATTGATGCTTCTGGATTTGATGTTATTGATGAATGGGGAAGGGTTATTCCTGACCCAGATAGATGGCCTTCATCCGGAGGTGAGAAAGGTTTTAGTGATGTAGCCAGCAAGGTACATAGCATGGGTTTGAAGTTTGGAATTCACATTATGAGAGGAATAAGTATACAAGCCTACAATGCAAACACTCCTATCTTAGACATTGCCACGGTATTAACCCTTACTCCCTCTAAATTTTCATCATTTTATTTTGGACCAGTTCGGGATTAAAAAATTCATCAAAATAGACAGCTGAATAACAATGTTGAAAATGCAAATTAATCATTAGCGCTAAACCTCAATATTTAAAGCGTTTTATTCCTTTTCATTAGGGGAGGGCCTATGAAGAGTCTGGTAGAAAGTGGACATCAAAAGATATTGGGCTCCCGGACAGGCCTTGTGGATGGATGCCCCATGGATTCATTAGAGTAAATACTAAGTTGGGAGCTGGAAGAGCCTTCTTGAGATCACTTTTTCAACAATATGCTGAGTGGGGTGTTGATTTTGGTAATTTCTATAATTTAGTTGAAGGCTTCCTGTTTCATCTATATTTATTCCTAAATTTTGAACTGACAAAATTCGGTGTACCTGCATGCCCCTTAGTAAAAATAATATAGTTTTGCACTGCATAATGCATATTACATCCCATTTAAGAACGTGAGTTACATTTATTCACACCTTTTCCAACTTGCTGAAATTCTTTCTTCTACCTTGAAAATATGAATTTAGTGTAGTAGAAATGGAATAAGAGATAGAAAAGGCTTAGAGGTTATGACTAAACTCATGCTGACTGAGGCATTTAAATCCGAGTTATAATTTTGAGAATTTGAGCTCAATCTCAAATGAATATGTTGTATCAGATAAACTTTTATTTTATAGCAGCTTACTTTGAATCTTTCTTTTTTGCGTCTGATGTGTACTTTGAATCTTTCTTGATTTAAGATCTTCTAATTCCTCGGCTTCTCTTTTTGCAGTAAAACATGACTGTGTATTTGGTGATGATTTGGACGTAGATGAGATAAGCTCTGTTTCAGAGGTATGTAAGAGTGCCGTGTATGGTAGTATAGCCTGGAAAATATTTAGTGTGTCTAAAATCTGGAGATGATATATTAAGCGCCCTTATGCAGATTTTGAGCAAGCTTGATCACCCTATTGTGTATTCACTGTCTCCTGGAACCAATGCTACACCTGATATGGCCAAAAATGTCTATGGGTTAATCAACATGTACAGGATAACAGCAGATGATTGGGATAAATGGGAAGATGTTGAATCCCATTTTAATGTTACAAGGTGGATGGAACGCTCCATAAAACCAAGAGATATTTAAAGCTTGTTTCTTTTCCCCATTTGTGTATTTTTTGGATTAATTATCACGTGACTGATGCTTGTGGCTATGGTTTCAGGGATTTTGCTGCAGCTAATATGATAGGTACAAATGGCTTGCTGGGTAGGTCATGGCCTGACCTAGATATGTTACCGCTGGGATGGCTCACTGATCCAGGTTATAAACCTATGAAATGCATCCTTTTATGCTTGCACATTATTAACCCCTTCCATTCCAAGGGACTGATTAATGAAAACTTTACTAATCCAAATCTTTGCTAGAATCAATTGAGGCCCACAAATAATTGAATGCTTTCCTGCATTCCAGGTGCAAATGAAGGTCCACACAGAGCAAGTAATCTTACTCCAGACGAGCAAAGAACTCAGGTATGTTGGATAAGTATTCATGTTTTAGTCTTTCATTTATAACAATACTAGACCTCGTTTTGACCTTATGACTTTTCTCTTCACAGATAACTTTGTGGGCTATGACCAAGTCTCCTTTGTTTTTTGGGGGGGATTTAAGAAGGCTTGACGATCAGACATATAATCTCATTACAAACTATAAAGTTCTAAAATTAAACGCTATCAGCTCAAACAATAAGGAGGCATGTAAACTTAATTTGACAGATTTTAAAAATAAAAATTAATTTGGTGAAGTAATAGTTTAGTAACAGGCTTTTTGTTGGTTTTGCAGTTTCCTTATATTACTGCTACAAAGACATCTACTAGTGAGAATAAGGTTTCCTTACAGAAGCGGACAAAAGTAGACACATCAGATGCACTTGCTTTGGGTCTAACTGGCTGCAAGGATCCCAAAGCAAATGGCTGGACATCTGAAGCCCTTGCCCAAGATCTTGAAAAAATCTGCTGGAAAGAAAACTTGGGGAACAAATTTGGTGAACCTTTATGCCTCTTCAGGTGAAAACCTCTCTCGGATTCGCAAGGATTTTCTATCTCTCCACATTTAGATTGTTTCTCGGCATTTCTTGTTCTAACTTGAGCATTTCTTGCCCATATATCTTGACAAAAATGCAGTGATGAAGAGACAATCCACCGGCAGCAATATCAAGGAAAATTCCTTTTATCAGCTAGTGATGGAGTGGACTTATGTTTGGATGCTTCTCCTAAAGAGAGGCTTATTTCAAAAGAATTTACAAGAAGTCCATTTTCACCTTGCAAATGGGATGCCAACCAGGTATCTTTAAGTTTGCAAAGAAAATCATGCTGTTATAAAGGACAACTAAAAAAACCTGACTTGATTTTGAGGTTTTGATAAAGGTCTCTGACATAACTATGTTCTCTACTTATAAGAAACTATTAATGGTCTTGCTCAAAAAAAACTTTCGTTCTATTCGGTATGCTATAATGATAATAATATGTTGGTCATAGTTTTAGGAAAGTACTTTGCACTGATTCATGACTTGCTACTTGACCCTTATATTTCTGTCTTTTCTAAATTCTAATCCAAGTATCACAAACTAGGTCTTTGTTTTTCTTTTTTTTTTCTTTTTTTCCTTTTTTGATGAGATGATCTGGGTCTTTGCTCTTGTCATGATGAATTTGATATATATATATATATATATATTAGCTTCATATGAAATATGAAAAACCTAATGCTTCTAATTAAACATCACAGATGTGGGAGTTGACTACTGATGGGAAGCTCGTAAATACACACTCCGGTCTGTGTGCAACAGGGAATTCAATAAAAGGTGATTCATTTGAAGCTGATTTCCTATATGAGCTGTGACAAGCATCTTAGAAGTTTTTATTCTTTTTGTTCATTAAGTTAATTAAGCTGTAAATATCTAGATCCTTATCAATTATTAATAATGCAGCTAACATTGGCTCCGGTGGAGTTCGTGCATGGATTGCAACAGGAAAAAAAGGTGTGATAACTTTTAAACAGTGTAATATTTGATTAGCCAATTAAAAAAAAAAAAACTATGTATTGATTAATTTTGCTTGCAAAAATATATTTTGCATGACCAGTAGAAATGTTGCATGACCAGTAGAAATGTCGGTCCATTGGAAAGCTCTTTCTAATGGTAGTCAATTTTTTCTTGCTCATTCAGGAAAAACATATCTTGCTTTTTTCAATCTGAACTCAGAGAAGACAACAATATCTGCGAAGATATCACAGCTGGCTTTATCACTTCCTCAGAGACATTTCAAAAATGCTTTCAGTTTCTGTAAGGGAAAAGAGATTTGGAGTGGAAAAACATTTGAAGTGAGCCAAACAATATCATTTGACGTGGAGACGCATGGTTCTGCATTATTTGTACTGTTTTGTTCTTAGAGTAGCCACTTCCATATTCCTATTGTTATGTACTCGATTAAGAGCCTGTTGGCTTAATATATAAAATGTTTTCAATTGAGCATGTTTAAGTCTCTCTTTATAGTGTTTGCATGGCTTATTGGGGAAGTCTCTCTTTAAAGCGCTTTTGCTTCCACGGCAGGAAAACTGTTTTGCAGGTCATGCCACACACAAGCACTTCATATCTGTTGTTGTATGAGGAAAACAATGGAACCTGTTGCAAGGTATTGGACGTGGAACCCTGCATCACTTAATGTGGCAATGATGGCACTAGAAGAAGTGTATGTCTTTTTCCCAGGGGAGGGGGGCGGGGGAAAGAATGAGTATTAAAACTTCAGGGAGCATGACTTTTTGTTCTTCACGTATGAAACATCTTCATCAACAGGTAAGCAATCCCTTTAATTTTCTCTTTTGATATTACCGTCTGATGATATTCTCAACTAAAACAAAATTCATTGTCACGGTCTTTTTAGGTCACATGACTCCTTCGTCCACCTTGTGCACATTTGCTATGATTGTAATTTTGGAGGCTTAGTTTCCACCAAAGTTACACTAAAACTTACTCACTAGTAAAAATTATTCGAGAGGTTAACTCGCCTTTTTTCTTTTTCTTTTTTTCTTTTTTTTTTTAATTTTCTATTTTCCTTCTTTTTCCTTGGATATCATTAGGTTATGAATAATAGTTCCACCAAGGTAGGAATGGCAAATGCCAAATGGTCACTCAACAGGTGTTTCATCCACCCACCCTTCCCCCAAAAAAAAAGGGTCCTTGGAATATTTATGCATTGAGTGAGGTAGATATTTATTATTGTTATTAGGAGAATACAGAATATACCAAAGAGCAGGTGCCACCAGGAGCTTATTTTATTGATCCAAGAAAGGCCACAGCTCATAATGGAGGTGGCGGCGTTTGCGATTAGCTCCCTTCACCACTCTTTCGGAAGCCAAAAAAGTTTTCCTTTTGGCTCCGATCTCTCTCTCTTCTCTTAGGTGGGTGCAACTTTTCTTTTGATCAAATAATGCTAAAAAAATATTCATAGTGGAAGTGACGGCTACTGAACTTACCTTTCATTTGTTAAAGGAAATTATAAATCATAAGATAGGTGGAAAGGGTACACCGACAAATTGGATATGGAAATCAATTGCAGGGTTACTTTGGTGGTCATTCCTCACGTTCAGCTTGGACACGTGTTTAGGGAAGTTAATAGGTGTATTATGTTTTTTATTGATATAGGTTACACCTTACTTTTTTTTTTTATATTTGTAATTAGTTTAAATATTGGTTCTCAAAATTTAAGACTTTTTTATATGCTAATAAGAATGAAATTAAATTTCTTAAATTTTTGTATAACTCTATTTAATTAGTGATTTTCATTCTCTCTTTTTGTTAAAAAAAAAAAAAAAATTGGGTATAGAACTTGAGAGGGGAGTAATGAGGGGGGAAAGAGGGATGATTTTGATCGTAGCACCATTCATGAGAGTCAATTTGGTTGTAAATTCAATTGAATTTTTATCTTGAACCAAACCTTGTAAATTGGTTCAATAGATGTCTTATCAATCGGTTATCAGCGAAAACATAAAACCTTATCTGAAAGCATATTATAAAATATTCGAAACCAACAATAAATTCTTATTCTAAAACTTAAGTATGTTCTTGAAAAAAAGAAAGAAAGAAAGAAAGAAATGCAGTTCTAGTCATCACCATGACATATAGATGAAGTTTACAAGAAAACACAGAAACGTTAAAAGTCGTTAAGGTTGCAAGAAAGTCAACAATGCAAAAAGTCTTTATTTTTTTTTTATATTCTATGAAAAGTATTTTTAAATCATATTTTATATAGTTCGAAATTAATTTTCTCTTAAAAAATTTTAAAGGCCGCTCATATTAATCTTATACATTTAAAAAAATTAATTTTTTAATATTTATTTTAAATTTTAAATACTATACCAAACCTTCAAAATAAAATTTATTTATTAATAAATTCAACTTTTACAATTAAGTCCTGTCTTATTATTTGTTGGAGGCTACTTACCATTAAGGTGTTTGTCCGACCTTTTCTTTTTTTCCTCGGAGTGTTAAAAGGGTGAGGGAATAAAATAGGGGAAAATTTTATTTTTAGTTTTTTTATCTTAATAAATTTATAAGTTTTAACCATTTACCTTATATTAAAACATTTTTAACTATTTATTATAATAAGTTTATAGGTTTTAACCTCATATATTATCTTATATTATGATACTTTTAGTCTTTTATTTATTAGAATCGAAGAAAATAACTCTCACTTAACATCAAGTTATAACGTTTTGTTAATTTTATTAGTTGATTGTTAATTCTGTTAGTTGACTGTTAACTTTGACTGTTAGTTCTATTAACAGACTATTAGTATCAGTTAGTTAATTGTTAGTATCTATTAATATTCTGTTATAAAAAATATAAAATTAAAATTTCATTTTATTTGTTAGTTTTATTAATAAAATGCTAACGGAACGCTAATGAAATGTTAACAATCAGTTAATAAAGTTAATAGTTAGCTAATAAAACTAATAGAACATTATAATGTAACCTTAAATAAGGGTTATTTTTTTTAATTCGTATAGGTGATAGACTAAAAATGTCATAATATAAGATGAAATATTAAAATTTATAAATTTATTAAGATAAAAAATTAAAAATGTTATAATATATAATGAAAGAATAAAGCTTATAAATTTATTAGGTAAAAGATTAAAGAAGGTTTTAGCCATAGAATAGGCACAGACTTTTAGCCATAGAATAGGCACAGCAGAGGTAAAACGTTGCGAGGTTCGAACACCAAACCTGTGGATATTTGCCACCCGGACCTGGAGAAGTAGCACATGAGGAAAAGTAGCACCAAGAATCGAACACCCTCCGTGTGAATGCGTAGAAAAACTTTTCCCTATTCATTTATTTTTGATGGGTCCTTTCTTGTTCATTTAAATACTACTCCTAACTCAACTTTAATAAATTTAATTTTTAATATAATGTATATAAATTTAGTTATTTATGTTCTTAAAATATTATTTAATATATTTTTTTAAATTTATTTTTATTTTTTAAAAAATAATTATAATATATATTAAATAAAAAGATATATTTAAACAATAATTAATAAAAAATTTATTGATTAATTTTGGCATCTTTATTCCATTAAATAATAAAAATCTAACGTTATTAAAGTTGAATGGAATAGATAAATAATCAAATTTTTTCTTTTTAATCATTTAAATAATAAAATAAAAATTATTAAATGATAGTTATTTTTTATTTAATAATATAAATTATACAATTAAATACAATATGTATTACATCATACTTTTTTTTTTTTCTAAATTTATCTCAGCCAAGTTTCAGTTTCGCCTAGTTATTTTCTTTGACAAATGAATTTGAAAATGACTACACGAATGAAAAAATCGAAGGGATCTTTGAGTAGGGAGAAATTGTGACACAGGGTTAGGAACTGAAAAAAAAATTGGCTCCAAAGAACCCAACACCCTGATGTGAAAGCCTAGAAAAACCCTGTTTTATTTCTTGGTAGGTCGCAAGCAATCAAACTCAAAGAAAATTGCATTACTAAGTGCAATGAATTACATTTATTCTATCCTTCCATTTACAAACTAAGCATGTTTGCCATATTGTAGCTTTCTAAAAGTTTTTTTTTTAAATGAAAAAAGTTTGCCAACTTAATGGCTCAACAACTTAATGTAAGCCTTATTCACCATGAGAAGGGTTCGATCTCCCTCTACACCTCTTCTTCCGAATCATTTACCCTAAAACAAAAAAAGTTTTTCTAAAATAAAAATTCAAGTTTAAAGACTAACAGAAAAAAAAAAAAAAATACTTCACAAAGTGTTGTCTAGATTTGTTTTGAAACCTTCCTTGACCTTCTTTCTTTTTTAGTTTTTTTTTTAAATAAAAATTTTTGGGTGAGAGATTTAAAATTAAGATTCTCCAATACCTCCACATTTTCATTTAAAATATTGGATGATCAATTTTTTATTAGGGAATGGAGATTCAATTCAAACTATTAATACTTTTTTATAGGTGCATAAAATTATACCGAACTTTTTATTAAAAAATTATTCACAAACAATACTTTACATATTTTAAAGTTTTTTAATTAGGAAAATTGAGAGACACCTTACATTTTTCAAAGTTTTTTTATTAGAAAATGATTAAGAGATAATATTTTTTATTTTTTTAATATAAAATTTAAGAATTAAAATTTAAATTTATGCTTAAGAGTATAAATAACTCTATTAGTAAATTATATGATTAATGATATATTTTGATATAATTTTTTTATACATCGTTATGTATTATTTAATGATAAGCACTATTTACTTTACTTACACTCATGATATTATATATATATATTTTTATTAACATGTAAAAATTCCAAATAAAAATTATATACATTGTACTAAGACTTAATTGGCGTTAAGTTGTTTCCATATTGTTAAACTACACATAAACTTTCACCCAAAAAAGACAAGACCAGCTACATAATAAAAACCACTCTTTCATACTCTCAATAAATATTGAAGAAAGTAAGCTGTCATTTTCCTTTTCTCTAAAATTATCCATGATAGTCGTAATTTATATTAGCTTTGGAAACCTTCTATAAATGATAATTAAAAAAATTGTTGCATTTTTGCAAAAATGGACATTTCATTTTGCTTTTCTCAACTTGAAAAGTACAAAAATAAAAATCCCAAATTTGAGTATATTATTACTTTCCACCTTCTCTTTTCCTACCATAAAATAAAATAAAATAGCAATGATGTTATAAGATTTTGCAAAGATATGATCCGTATGGTTGACACTAAAAAATGTTGGACCAATTTGCACTTTTCCATATTTTTTGCCGCCTTCCATTTCTCCCTTAATAAAAGCCCCTCTGCTTCGGCCCTTCTTTGCTCTGCTTCGCGGAAACACAGACAAGACAACGATTCGGTCCGCAGTTTAAGGATCTTCCCCTTTTATTTGCTCAACCTTAATTACCTCACTTAATATAATTTTTCTTCCATTTTCTCGAATTTTCCTTTCCGTTTTCCTCCATTTTCTCGGTATCCAAACATGAGCTCAACCGCCGTTGGAGTCACTCCTTGTCTTCCTTCCTCCTCTTCCTTCAGTAAACGCCGTGCTTCGTTCAGAGTAATCGGAAGTGAAAAGACGAGATTATTTTTTAAACCGCTTAAGAGTAATCGTAGATTTGTTGTTTCTTGCTCGATGAAGATCGGAGCTCCGGTGGGCCCTGCCGGCGAACAGTTTTCAGAGAAGGTTAGGCGTTTGGCATCGGAATTTGAGTCTTTAATGGAGCCAATTGACCGCGTGAAGCGGCTTTTGTATTACGCGGCGGTTCTGCCTCCGTTTGACGAGTCGGCTCGGGTGCCGGAGAACAGGGTGACCGGGTGCACGACGCAGGTGTGGTTGGATGCGCGGATGGATAAGAACGGGAAGGTGAGGTTTCGAGCTGACAGCGACTCGGAGATCACGAAAGGGTTCTGCTCGTGCTTGATATGGATGCTTGACGGAGCGGATCCGGAGGAGGTGGTGCGGGTGACGGGTGAGGATTTGGCGGGGATGAACATCGGGGTCCACGGGAAGGCACAGTCGAGGGTGAACACGTGGCATAATGTGTTGATCGGTATGCAGAAGAGGACCATGGATTTGGTGGCGGAGCGGGGAGACGGGCAGAGTCCGTTCCCGTCGCTGGTTGTGAGTGGCGCCGCTGATATTGTATGTGTATAACTGGTGTTGTTTGAAAGAAATTAAAATGTTTAGGACAGAATTCCCTCAACAGAATTTGTGGGCCACAAGTGTTCGTTGCAATTCCTGAGTGAATAGTAGAAATTTTAGTAGAGGATGCAAGGAATATCACATCTTCAAATTGGAGTTTTAAAACTATTTAAATTAATTATTTAGATATAATAGGTAATCGATATATAACTTTTGATAATCATTATTATTTTTTTTTAATTTTGATTGTATAAGAGTATTATGTGACTCGAAATCAGATCTTTTACTTATGAGATTGTTATTAAGTTATATAAATCATTAACATTGATAATTATTATTATTTATAATTTATAATGTTAAATCTGTTTTTTAGATTTAATTGCAAATATTGTTTTCTAAATTTTAAAACAATTACCCACTCAAGCTTTTATTTGTAGACACACCATTAGGACCATGGAACCATTATGTCGACATTTAGGAATTCAACTTTGAATAAAATGGCACCATGTCAAAGCTTTTGTAAGAAATCATATTAATGTGAAGTTCAGTTCCAATGTTGTTGGAACTCTGAGTTTCTATGTTCTAAATGCAGGCAGGGTTATTGTTCCTGAATGAATCGGAGATCAGGGAAGGAACTCTGAAGCGCAACAGAATTTGGGCTGCAAAAGCCGGATTTCAAGTTTAATTCTTGATCAAGGTGGCTTTTTGGGAGGTATTCAATTCTCTTTTTCTCCTTTTACGTTTCTCTACTTTTTTCATAGAAGATGAAGGCGAATCCTTTAAGAACGTTTATCTATAAAGTGTGTGTGGTGGTTTTTTTTTTTTACACCTGATTATAGATTATATAACAATAGTAATTCATTTTTTTTCTAAATTTTTATATTTTAAGATTTCAAATTGAGATCACCAATTTAGAATCTTAAGTTGTTTGTTTGGAACAAAAAAAGAATCCTTAAGAGTGTGTAGCAGTTATCCGTTGAGATAGATACCCGTGAGCCACAGAGGTTGAATTACTGCCAGCCTGTTGTCTTGGCATATGCTAAAGTGTAGTATGCTGCTTATAGGATATGAATGTTTTCCCTCAATCTGGAAAAGTTCTCTTCAATTCAAGTCACCTGGTTGAATTCAATCAGAAGGCATCTTTAATGAAACTCTGTTATTTCTGGAGACATCAAGTTAGGATTTGGGAAGGATGCTCCACTCCACCCATGGTGCCTGTCTCTGTGCTATCCGTATTTGAAGGTAAGCAACTTCACCATGAATGAGGGTTAAGGGTGAAGAGAAGACTAAAATATCATTTCTTTTTTATGGTGCAGTGAATACCCAATTACATGTGAATTCCGATTTATTTATTTTAAAGTTTAGGTCATACATGTATGATACCATCATAGCTGAGCAGAAAAAAGATGATGCTCTCATGTCATAATATGGGGTTGTAGATTGTTTACCCCAGAGACTTACATGTGGCTTTACTTTAGTTCTTTCTAATTCTAATGCTATCTTTATTTTGAAAAATGATCTATTATCATTTATAAGTTGCCCCTACGTGTTTCAACAAATAATATGGGATTGAAAATTAAAAGATTCAAATATTAAGACGGGTGAAAAAAAGTCTTGAAAAAGGAATAATCATTTAAAATTTGTGTAACTCATCATTAAAGGCAAAAGAAAAAAAATCATCAGTATCCAGTCAAGAGTGCATAGTGATCTCATCATATCTTTATTTCTTAGTCACTGAATTCTTTGTTTATCAAATTATTATCTATCTGATTCATCCTTTACCCCAACTAAATTGGATATCCCATCAGAATCTTTCCTTTCCACTTTGTGGTCCTCACCGATCTGAGTCATGAGTTTGAGTTTGAGTCAGCTATGAGTAACAAATTGTTGCGCCCTGTATTAGGAGATTGCAATATCTCCAATTCACCTCTGCATGTGTCCTCTGAGAGGCATAACACTGAACTGGCAGGCCTTGCTCCTCACCAGCTCATCCACGTTTTCCTCTGCATTCTTGTAACTAGAATCTTCTTGTCCTACGGCTGCCTGGACACTCGGTTCTTAACCCCCATTTCAATGCAACTCCTGTTCTCTCCACCTCTAAAAACTGCAGCAGAAAGAAAGATTACTAAGCCCACAAAAATATAGAATCAAGCATATGATAAGAAATACTACCGTGAATCTAAACCTCAGCTTGTGTCGAGGAGGTAATGGTAACATCTTAGAGTATGTTTGGTTTGAAAGAAATACTTTTCGTTGCCTTTAAACCAAACATCCCCTCAATACAATTAGTATATTGAGCCATGACTAAGCTAGAAATTTGACATTAATTACTAGTATAATTGTTACGAAACATATGGCCTTCAATAACGAATTTCTGTGCAGTGTTAGTGTTTAGCTCTAAGCTGTGCAAGAAATTAGAGAAGAGAAGACGGGATTAAGCTGAAGCCGTGAAGGAAGGCCGAATTACATGGAGTAGGAAGGAGGCCTAAAGCAAAAAGGTCCAGCAAACGAGAAACAGCTTTTGCTGGCATAGATGGTGTTGGGCCTCTCTGTTAAGTTCAAAAGGCTCCACAGGCCCATAAAAAGAAGCCCAATAAAATCCACAAGGACTGGCACGTGAAACATCCACCGAGTCAGACGTGACACGTGTACCAACCAGATGTTGTCACAAGTACATCAACCTTTGGTCATGACCCCTCAACCACCGTTCACCGGAGCTTAACTCACCAATCGACTCTCTCTATGATACCATTGATTTAATAAAAAATAAAAAAAATTATCTTCTAATTATAATTTGATATAAAAAAATATATTATTAATTTTAAAATAAGAATATTTATTCTAAAGTTTTACATCAAAATTACTTTGTATGTCATCAATTATTTAAATAATTAAGTAATTATTTTATTTTATTAAATGTAAAAAATCTTAAATTTAAATTACATGTGAATGAAATGAAATAAAAAACGAAAAATGTTTATATTTCATTGTGCAATTAAAATAAAAAAAAATTACCTTCTATGTCACTCAAAGACAATCTGTACCAATTTGGAGTTGGACAAATACAAATATTATAATTTAGATTAAACTGTATTATAAATTATTAACGTTAATTAAATTTGTAGATAAATGCTTCTCCCCGACGGTTGCTACTCACATCTCCTTTCTAATTACTTGCCTGAGGCAAAACACTGAGTACTTATAGGCTTATGGCAGCGACAAATTTTTCTTTCTTCCCATGGTGATCTTACCATCAATGGCAAAGTTGCAAATTTGCCCTGGGCTGTTCAAGTTTACGATATTTTTTTCTATTTTACCTCGAATTAAAATCTGATTTTGATTATTAGCCACAAAATACTTGCGTTTTGATAAGTAAGTTGTAGTAATAAAATTATGAGTTTGAAACATTCAATTCACAAAAATATAAAATTTAAAATATCTTGATGTTGAAGCCGTACATTATAATTATTTATGAGTGAATTGTGTTTCTGAAACTCACTCAATAAATAACTATAATAAATGTTATGAATTTTAAAATATTTTAAACATTAAAAGGTTTTAATTTTTTTTAATCGTTTACTCCGATCCAATGACATTGAACCTTAAGTTAAAATTGTTCAACTCCAGTGGATTGTACATTCGAGTTCCATGGAATCTCTTTCCATCTTTCCCCAATTAACCTTGTAAATAATTACAAATTGTTCAAAAAAAAAGTCTTAATTTTTTGGTCTCTTTTTAATTTAAATAAAAAAATCATTATTTTCTAAAATTTTATTTTTTTAATAGATAAATACTTGATGTTAATTTTTTTTTTCTAAATATTTTGACGTGAAACAAATTTGAAACTTGTCCCACAAAAAAAAAAAAACACCTGATCAATACTATTGGACCTCAAAGACCAGCCGCAATACTTGATATTAGTTAAAGGTTTAATACCCAATTTGGTCCCTAAACTTTCATTTCTGAACTTAGTTCGTCCTTTGACTTCAGAAAGCACCCAAAGTGTCTTTAAACTTTAATTTTCCAGAACCCAAATGGTCCTTTCGTCAACGGAATTACATACTTGGCACGTTAAGTCTCCACCAATTACCTCTAAAAATTTTCACAAACTTACCTGGAAAAAACACTACACACACATGGCACCAATTTCATTCCACGTCACATTTCTGTCTCTCTCACCTTATGGAAAAGAAGGAATCAAGTTTGATCTAGAACACTCCTGAACTGGGTCGCTTTCTTCTTCCAGATCTTCACCCAAATCCTCAGGTCGGTGGGTCACCATCAGCTTCTATCCTCGTCGTCATCTTCAACCACCGTTTCAAGCCCTTGCCTGTCGTTGACTCACCGAAGATCAGGTCTCCTTCGGTGGTTGAGATCGTCGCCATTTTCGACTCCATCACCACCGTTACCGAGGAGAAAATTGAGAAACTCATGGTAAGGATGGAATCCTTTAAAGAAAAAATTCTGAAGTTCACATTAACAACCAGCAGGATTGCAAGATTATCGACAAAATTTACTTAAAGAAAAAAAATCTTTATGATATAAATACATTAATGTTTTGGACTACTGGAAATTGGATAGGAGATGAACATATTAATGCTTTGATATCTTTCATAGCTTTCATCAACAATTTCAAAACGAAAATGCTATACAAAGGTCAAGAATCCAGTAAGAATACTGCATTTCAGCAACAAAGCTAGTATGGATTGTACAAGGAATGGAAGAATAGTAGGCTGCAACTACAACTTATTGTAGACTTTCCAAGTAGAAGCAGGGATACCCTGTTTTTGAAACCATTCAGGCATGTGATGTAATGTAAGGAACCTTGTTTGAAGACATGTATTCAAGTTCAAACCACTTCAATCCAGCTTCTGTTGCTTGATTACGAAGAGCAAGAGGCAGAGTAGAGGTCTCATATGCACATACTAGAGTTTCATCCAAGTCAAGAACTACCTACAGGTGCACACATCTTAGACCCAACTCAAAATATTGTCAAGCAATGGTTGGCATATGTTGGGGAAAGCAAAAATTCCAAACCAAAATGCTTATAACACTTTATTTAATGCAATCTAGGTTGGCATGCTTTTGGCTAATGACTTTTATGCTTATTAACAAAACAGAACTTCCACATTTGAATTCCAAGCACATGACATTACAAATTCTATGGTTCTATTCACTCCAAATCTAGTCCAAAAGTACACTCATAATCTCTAAATTTCCAAAGTATAATTAGCACAACTTTAAATGAAGCCCACTCTCCACATTTTGAACATCTATGCAAATAGCAGAATTCAGTTTGAGGTCTATGCAATTATGGGCTTGAGATACATAAGCACACATATAGTAACACGACTTTGATTTCATGCATATTCTTAGCTAATTACATTAAGCTGAGTACCAATATAAATAAAATAAGACATTTCTCCTAGAATCTCCAATAAAGTTGAATTCTTTACCTAAATTTGCCCCATAATTTCAGGTAGAAATGGCTCTTAAAAATCAAAACAACACAGAAGAACCATTTTTTCCATCACGTAATTAACTGGGAACATTTTCATATTGCGTAATTAAATTATTTAATGGATTCCATCCTTACCATGAGTTTCTCGATTTTCTCCTCGGTAACGGTGGTGGCGAAGTCGAAAACGACGACGATCTCAACCACCAAAGGAGACTTAGTCTCCGGCAAGTCAACGACGGGAAAGGGCTTAAAACGGTGCGTTGAAGAAGACGACGAGGATAGAAGCGGATGGTGACCCACTGACCTGAGGATCTGGGTGAAGATTTGGAAGAAGAAAGCGAGCGCGCTAAAAAAGATGATGATGACGACAAGGACAGAAGTGGATGGTGACCCACCAACTTGAGGATCTGGGTGAAGATCTGGAAGAAGAAAGCGAGCCAGTTCAGGAGTGTTCCAGATCAAACTTGATTCCTTCTTTTTCAGATGGTGGGAGAGACTGGAATGTGACGTGGAATGAAATTGGTGGCATGTGTGTGTGTGGTGTTTTTTCCACGTAAACTTGTGAAACTTAAAAGAGGTAATTGGTGGAGACTTAACGTGCCAAATATGCAATTCCGTCGACAGAAGGACCATTTGGGTTCCGGAAAATTAAAGTTTAAGGATGCTTTGGGTGCTTTATGAAGTTAAAGGATGAACTAAGTTCAGAAATAAAAGTTTAGGGACTAAATTGGGTATTAAACCTTAGTTAAAAGGCAAAGGAAGGTATTGAATAAATAAATACTGACTAAGGATTATGTTTCCGCCTTACCGAATCTTGGCAGGCAATTGCCTGCATCTTGACCCGGCATGACGTGATGAAAACAGTTGGTGAGACGGTTGGCGCATGCGGGGATCTTGAATTATAAAATAAATATTATGGAGCACACTAATACGTAGTTAGTAGTACTAATTAATCTGAGTAAAAATATTTTTAATTTTTTTTATAATGTGAGTAAA
>BPVZ01000061.1:1739976-1753494 GCA_020521535.1 Rubroshorea leprosula | reverse complement strand
TTATTTAAAGTTATTTTAAAAGTCCATTTTTAAATTTCTTAAATTTCTGTCTAATAAAATTATAAATTGATGGGAGAAAATTTTGATCTTTAAAGCAAGTGCATTTAAAGTTTTGAAAAACAACCCCCTAACCTTCATCTCTGGATATCCTCTTTTTTTTTTTTGGATTTTTTTTCTTTATGTACTTATCATCCAAAATGCCTTCAGGTGCCATCTCTGAGTCTGAATCTGAACTGTCTGTCGGATGCAAGCGAGAAAATTTAGTAATTTTTTATGTAGCACCAACTGTTTGTGAACATGTCTGAGAGAACTGCTATGAACGGGGCAAGACCCAATATCAGTATGAGTATGAGCATGAGATTGAAGAGTTTTTGGGCATTGAGCAGGAGTATAAGAAAGCTGAAACCGGTAGCTCTTTTTGTTATTGCATTCTCTGTTTTATTGCTCAAAAGAAGACAGAATAATTTTGGTTATTCCTATGGCTGTGATTTTCCGGCCATATTCAACTTCGGTGACTCGAATTCTGACACCGGTGGCAAGTCAGCTGCATTCGACCGGATTCCTTATCCCAATGGCGAAACTTTCTTCCACAAACAATCTGGGAGATACTGCAACGGAAAGCTCGTCCTTGATTTCATTGGTCGGGTTGCTTTGCTTAAATTTTCATCCTTTAAGCATTGGCTCTGCTATATCAGAAAAATGAAAATCAGTAAATGTCAAATGTTCAATCCCAACCACATAATAAATGAGACTTAATTGAGGTCTACATTATGTCTCACTCATCGTGTAGTTTAGTTTTGATTAGACGTTCTGATATTTTTTGTTACTATGGCGACCTGATTTTCAGCATCCTTGGGCCATATTTTTCTGTTTTTCAATATCAATCTTGGATTATTTGCAGCTGAGAAATTGAAGCTGCCATACTTGAATGCATATCTGGATTCCATTGGTACAAATTTTAGACATGGAGCTAATTTTGCTATCGGGGGATCAACAATTCAGCCACTTGATACCAGAGTATTCAACCAAGGGTTCAACCCTATCTCTCTTGATATACAGATTCTGCAATTTGAACAATTGAGGGAACGCACAAATGAGCTATATAAAGAAGGTTAGCTATATCATGGAAAATGTTTTGGGTTAAAAAGATCATATAAATTCAAGAGAAAATTTTCAGTTTTTGATTCATAATGGAGTTAAAGTTTCTGACTTTTTGTTCTTAAGGTGTCAACTCAAATATCAGAAGTGAGCTTCCGAGGCCAGAGGACTTCACAAAAGCACTATACACATTTGATATTGGTCAGAATGATCTCGATGCTGCGTTTAATTTCATGACAGAAGAACAAGTGCTAGCATCTGTTCCCGGACTTATTGATCAGTTGGCACATGCTGTTATGGTAACTGAACTTTTAGTTTATTGTTTTAGTCCGTTCCTTAGATGGGGTTACCTTGCAACTTGAGCATATTCACCATAGAAATACATAATCATTATTTTGTAAGAATGTGAATCCTGTGCATGTTTGCATGCTTGCATGTTGCATCAAGCTTTTTGTTAAAGCCACAGTTGTATTTTTGGCCAGTTAATGCCACGGTTAATGCATCAGAACTATATATGCACAGTTGACATGGTTGTTGGTGCAAAGACACAGATTTTTATGAGTCGATTATATGTTTCCTTCTTGGTTTTGAGTGCTTATTGATTTTCTTTCCTTTTCCTCAGAAACTTGAATTTTAGCTGATTAAAGCTACATCAATTCTTGTGTAGATTATAAGAGCTTAGAAGATAATAAGAAACATTCATTGATCCATTATGCAACCCCTATAGAGAAATGCAGTTAACTGGTTTTAATATTTTGTGAAAACATTTTATCAAAAAGGGAGAAAACATAAACACAAAGGAAAAAATTTAAATAATTTATTTATTAACTCTTTCTTTTTCTTTTTCTTTTTTTTTTTCCTTTTACTGTTTCAGCGGCTGTACCAACTAGGAGCAAGAGCATTTTGGATACATAATACAGGTCCTATTGGCTGTTTACCTCAACAGGTTCTAGATTATCCTCCAAAACCTGAAAATGTGGATCAAAATGGTTGCATAAAGTCCCAGAATGTGGTGGCTCAAGAATTTAATAGGCAGCTCAAGGAGAGGGTATCCCAACTCAGGGTGCAGCTCGAAGATGCAGTCCTGACATATGTTGACATCTACTCAGCTAAATATTCTCTAATTTCCGAAGCAACGAAGCATGGTAAGCTTCATTTCATAATGCATTTTCAGTTTTCCACATATTGGTAGACTGAGTGTCAGATTCTAATCCACTTGTATATGCAGGATTTACTAACCCACTAGGATATTGCTGTGGCCATCATCTCAATGACAAGTGCTGGAGGAGGAAAATAGTGAATGGAACAGAAATAACACGGAGTTCATGCAGCAACCCTTCAACCTATATTAGTTGGGACGGGGTACATTTTTCACACACTGCAAATCGGTGGGTGGTCGACAAGATTCTCGATGGCTCCCTTTCAGACCCTCCAATTCCTATTACAGAAGTTTGTCAGAAGCCTCACCATTTGCGATCAAAAGATCAAAACCTCTAACTCCTGTCACGGTTTTGCAACAGAACAGTAACTAAATTCTGTCTCTTGCATTATGATTTGTAGTTTCAGATTCAAGGGGTTAATTCCTATTTAATTCAAAAATTTATCCATAAAGCTCTCAACTTGGCGACTCCACTGGGGATCGAACCCAGAATCTCTGGTTCCGTAGACCAGCGCCTTATCCATTGGGCCATGGAGTCTTTTATGCGGTACAATCATTATAATTTGTAATTTAGGTATCAAGCATCCAGTAAAACTAGCCAAAACTTAGCCGGAGTTACTAGTCTCTTTGTATTGCTAGCAATTAATCTTCCACTGTATAAAAAAGGGAAAAAAAAAAAAAAAAGACCAAGTGTGCACTAAAAATTAAATGTAAGCAATGAAATTTTCTTTTTCATAATAAAAAATTAGAGTAAATATGTTATCAACAAAATTAAAGATAAATTACTTTGTTGTCAATCGAATCAAATTCAGAGTTTATCCACAAATAACCCTTTTTTTATGGCTTAATTCAATAATTGGTCTATTAATTATTAACCTAATTTTATTTTAATCTAAAAAGTTAGTTTTTTTGCTAAATAGTCGATAAATTTTGTAAAATATTTTACAATAATTTATTGTACAAAACTTTCATTAATTTTAACAAAAAAATAATAATATTATTAAATCAAAATTAAAACAAAGTAATCCCAACCAATATAACAATCCACGATAGATTATACTAGCTATTAAAAAAACTTAATAATTGTGGTTCTGCTACAAAGGAAAAACTAAAGTAGCATGTGATAAATATTATAGTTTCTCAAATAGTAAAAATGAATTTATCATCCTTATAAAATTAGTTTTATCTTAAAATTAATTTTAAAAAGTAAAAATTCACAAAAGATATAGTCAAAAATTAATTTGACAAATAAAAGTGAAATTACTATTAGAAAATAACATATTAGACCAAAAGTTGGATCTATTTGGGTGGCCTGGATCCATGAATATCTGTTGAAGGGCTATAGTTTCTGGTCTATAAGAATTCCTTCTGATGTGTCATGGGGTTGGAGGAAACTCCTCAATCTTAGACAACAAGCTAGAAATCTTATTCAACACATTCCAGGTGATGGAAAGGAAATATATTTATGGTGTGATCACTAGCACCTTTTAGGGCCTCTAGTTGAAACTTTTGGTGCACAATTGTCCAAGATTCTGGGTTTTCTTCCCAAGCCAAGCTAGAGGTAGTGGTTAATGGTAATTTTTGGAAATGGCCACCAGCTCACTCACCTCAATTGCTAGACATTCAAATTGCTTTATGTAACAGACTATATCCTAAGGAAGGGGGCAAGGATATTGTTAGATGGATCCCTCAGCTTCAAGGACATACATGGCAAGGAGAACATGGCATTGGGTCAAGAGCAAGCGGTCCTAGATTCCTTAGCATAGGCTGGTTTGGTTCTCTTGGCAAATGCCAAAACATAGTTTTATTAGTTGGCTAGTCATGTTGGACAGGTTAACAACCAAAGCAAGGCAAAAGAAATGGTCCCCTAACATAGATGACACCTATGTCCTATGCAATAATGGATCAAAAACTGTGGAGCATTTTTTTTTAATTGTAGCTATGCAAAATGTGTGTGGAAGAGTTTGAGTGCTATGTCTGGAATTTCTTATCTAGATTCTTGGCAAGAGCTTGTCTTATGGATGGGGAAACAAATTAGAAGAAAGTCTTTGTATCAGACACTCATCAAGTTAATGTGGAATGTTGCAGTTTACCATGTTTGGATGGAAAGGAACAGGAGAATCCACCAGCATGTCTACAAGATAGCAAATGTAGTGTGTGATGAAATCTGTTTTGATGTGTTACACAAAATTTTGGAAAGTGCTAGGCCTTTTTCCTTTATTTTAAGTGCATTAGTTGCTTTAAAATAGGGTTTTTGAGATTGTTATATAGAGCTGAGTATTTTTCATTGTACCAGCAACAAGTTGTTGCTAAACTTCTTGTATAGATAATTTCATGATAAATACATTTTTCACATTTTATACCAAAAAAAATCTAAAAAAATCTACAAATAATAGATGAAATAGAAAAAATATATATATATAAATTACTAGACTATTTATTAAATTAAGCTTATATATATATATATAAAGATATCTTACAATAGAGTATCAAATAAGTGTACATACGAGTAATATAGTTATAAAAATAGTCAAGCATAATTATAAGAATGAATTCAAAGGTTTTTCCGTTTTTTTTTTTTTCTCAGTAAATGATTTAAGGTTTTGTTGGTCTTCCAAAAAAAAAAGACGAATTTAAGGGGATCACTCTCACTGGATCTTACGAAGTTCCTTTCTTCTAAAAAATAATGTGAAAAAAATGAAATTATTAAAAAATAATTTTTAAAAAATAATAAAATTTATGAAACCTGTTTGGTTTGATACAATCTAATCCAACTTGGTTTAACTACAATTTTGACAGGATTTGATTGATTCAATTTCACCTTCAATATTGCATGTATTTGGATCAATAATTTTATTACTCTTTTTTTTTAATATATTAAAGAGTTAGTTTTTTGATATTATAAAAATTTGAATATTTAATAAAAATTTTTAAATTAATAAATACTAATTTAACTAAACTCTTGATAATATTATTTTATAACTAAATTGTGCAAACCGTCAAACCAACCAAACAATATGATTTTGATTATGGGATGTAACATGAGTATGTTAGCTGTTAGGTCTAGTTGGAATCATCAGATTCTGCTTTCGATCATATTTGAGTGAAGCAACCTGCAATATTTCATCTCAAAAGTATGTATGGCTATCACAGAGCAAAAGGAGGAATGGACCACTTGATGACTTCTAACTTTACCCCCTTTTTTGGTACAATGACTTCCTTCTCCAATTTGGTCTGCCCTTTTTAATCTTCCAAAAGGGACTTTTTGGAAAGTGGGAAAAGACCTTTAACGCGGCATGGGAGGAGGTTTGGTACTATCTAACTTGTTTTGTGGTAAGAGAACGAGCTTTTTTGATCGTTGGTCCACCACAACGCCCAAAAGATTTGGGTTAAATCTCTAATTTAATTCTTGAATTATTGTATAGATTTTTGATTTAATCCTTAAATTAAAAAAATTTTTGATTTAGTCTTTAAATTATTATACGAATCTTTAATTTGATCTTTATTATTTATTAATTTACCTTAAATTGATCATTTCGTACAAAAAAATAAACTGACATATTTATTATTTAATGGTAAAAATAGTAATTTAATGATAAAAAATAATAATTTAATAATTATGTATCACGTTAATATCAATACACATCAATTAATTTTTATACGAAAGATCAACTTGAGGTAAATTGATAAATAATAGGAACTAAATCAGGGATTTAACCAAAAATTTGCAAGTCCCTTCGGTTCTGCATTTCGGTTAAACGGTCGTGGTAAGCAGGATGGAATGGACCAGCCTCTACTTTCTCCTTTCCTACGCTGTTTGTACTTTGTGGCTCTACCTGATATATGAGTTTTTTTTTAAGGGTTAGACTGAATAGCAAGTCGGTGTCATCTTAAAGAGAAAATTTGGAGTTCAATTTTTGTATCAGTATTTAAAATATTAATTTTTTAATATATTAACTTAATATAAAAATATATTTTTAAAATTATCTTAAAAAAATCAATTTTAATATATACTTAAATAAATATGAAAATACCTTGACCATCTAAATCAAAAAACAAATTGTGAGAAAGATAAATTGCAAGAATTTTTTTTTGCATAATAAAAAGTAATTATCTTATACTCTCTTATCTATCTCATTTATATGTGATATCTATCTCATTTATATGTGATAAAATTTAAATTTAAAATCTTTTATGATTATTAGAAGTAAAATATTATTAAATTATTTAAATAATTAAAATATTCTTATAATTAAGATTGAAATGATTTGACATATCCATACAGTTAGGCTACCAAATGAATACTGCCTAACTAACGAGAGGTTGGATCAAATAATAAGTGATTTGTTCTAGTTTAAATAAGGTTTCGAGTTCGAGATCTTGTGTTACGCAGCAGCTCCCACTGGGAGACTCACCCACTATTTTTAAGTGCGCGACACGAGTTGAGTCCGGATTAATTTGGGCAAAGCCGGATATCGGGCGGAAAACAAAAAAAAAAAAAAAAAAGAATACTGCCTAACCATTATCCCTTTTTATAATTGACTGCCATGAATACAAAAGTTAATTTTGATTTTATTCCCTCTGTGCTGGTATTATCTTAGAAAAAAAATTAAAATATAAAGAGACCTTTTTTTTAAAAGATAATTAATCAAAATAATTAATTAATTATAAGGTAAAAGTGAGAAATTTACTTTAAAAAATAAAAAATAATAATTGTTTAAGATAATTTTAAAGTTAAAAAATAAAAAATTTATTTTAAAATAAAAAAAGTATCAGTTATACCACATGTCAAATTATTATTGGTATCGTAGTAAAATCAAGGTCAACATTTATATTTCAAGATAATTAATTATTAGAAAGTATAATAATTAGATAATAAATACTCTTTTATACTAATGATTTATTGATCCGAGTGTAAAAAGTTCGATTCTTCTTAAATAAAATCTCGATTTCAAGTTTTATGAATGGAAAAATGAGCGTTGGGAGAACTTCTCCCAAATGAGTTGACACGATTCAATTTCAAATTAGTCGGAATCCAATGTAATTACCAGATATCAAGAAGTTAATACCAAAAAAGAACCAATACTCTTTTATAATTTGAGGTAGGGTTATGACTGTTCGCTTATAATATTAAGGTCACCGAAAATTATAAAATACTAAATCTATTGAATTTAATTGATAAAAATAATTAATGATTATATTTATTAACTAATAACAAATAAAAAAGTTCAAACTTATTTGCAAATAGCATAAGAATAAAACAAATTAAAAATTAGTGTCTTAACATTATGAATTGCGGCAAACCCTAACAATAACCCAAATCAAAGATGTTTCAGCAAAAAACCATTACACAACAAACCAAACAGATCCGTCCTAGACATACCATTCACAATGTAAAAGAAAAACCCAAAAGGAAAAAAAAGGACAAGTTTCATTTCCAAAACACACGTATGTGCAGGTTCATTAATGGTGATCCGTGATTCTCAAATACCAAAAAAGTATCCATTAAGTTGCAAAGGCACATGCTGCATCATCAGCTACCTTTGCAGTGTCATATCCTTTTGGACATACATACACCTCCGACCTCTTTTGTGACACTCAAATCAAAATTATATATTAATACATAACAATTTATAAATTCTCTAGAATGATGGGATTGAAGATTGAAGAGAAATATTGGATGTGGATGTAAATCCAATCTAGCCTGTCTAATTTTGTCCATCTGTGACCATCTTCCAGCTCTCATTGGACCCCATACACCTCAATCCTTCATTTTCATGTCCATGTTAGCCTGATCCACTAGCTTTATATCCAGAGAACATGCATAATACATGCCCCACACACGTAAGTTCCCATTAATATCATTCTTATTGTCGGCTTTAAATTTTAGCTTTGGAAATTTTAACAATTATAACTAACAATTAAAAATCAAAATTAATAACTTTATTTTGTGGTTTTTTATTTTAATTTTTATAAATTTTGGAATTTTAAATGAAAATTTTGTTTATTTTTATGTATTTTTGTAATATAATATCATGATTATTAAAAAAATAAGAATAAAATGGTTTTAATCCTATTAAACAAGTTTACATTTTTTTTTTGTCAATTTTAAAAGTTATTTTAAATAAACTTTTAATTTTTAATCTTTTGTTTTAGCTTTTAATAATTATAAAATTTTTGAAAATCAAAATTAAAACTAAAAATTACAATCATAGTAAATGGAGTTTAAGTATAAATTTTCAAAATTAATACTAAAACCCTTTTTGGCCAATGACTTAAACTTTATTTATCAATATTATATTGTGATGATAGATTTTCTTTTTGTCTTGCCCCATCATAAAATTATATAAAATATTAATTAAAATTATTTTTTTTCTTTTTGATAAGGACAATAATTAGTAGGTTAGTATTGTTAAATGTTAGTAATTGGAGATTCGATCCTCAAATCTGATAAACAACCTACCAGCCTCAATGAGACGCGCGACCATCAGATCGCTTGGTGGAGTTTAATTAAAATTAATTATTTATAATAAATTTATATTTTTAAATACAATATTACGGGATTAAGTGCTGTATGGAGCACTTCCAAACACTTCCAAACAAAGTCTCATGCCGGTTTAATGGTAATATTCCTCTAAATAAAGCATGAGATTTAAGAAAAATTTTATATTCAAATTGCCGTAATATACAAATAGAATAGATTAAAAAAAAAAAGATTACTTTAATCTTAAAAAACGAAAAAGGAAAACTCTAAAATCCTTTTTTAATTGATCAAACTTATATATTTTGATTTAGCATTACCAAATTTTCGAAAACAAAAACTACAAATTAGAAATTATAAGTAAACCGTGGAGCCTATACATGTATCTATGCATGATAATGGTGTGACGATGCTGATGATGGTAGCATCATTTACCAAGATATCACTCTACTTTCCAAGCATAGAGAAACAAGCAGAACCTGGAACGATCATCATTCTCTGGTGGAGGATTCATCAGTGCTTCATGATCAGGTGACGACGGAGCTGACACTGATATCTGCTGCCCCCGTATCGGCGGCGAGGAAATTGGCTTGAATATGAACAGACCATGCCTTGGACCAGACTCAAAGAGCCAATCATGAACATCCCAATAAACTTCAACCCCATTTCTGCCTATGCTTATGGACTCATTTCCCCTGAACTTCCATTGAAGATGCTTAACTTGAACTGCTAATTTTCCATCAACCCTTATCTCTAATTTTGGATCAGACCCATGATCAGAATCATTAAACTCAATCAAGATTCCATGAAAGTTTCCTTTCTCATTCAATCGAGCTCTTGTTGAGAACTTTTTCTTGCCAAACACATGTTCCCTCCTCGACACCAAGATGGGCTCAATTAGCGACGGCCGGCAACCGGTTTTTCTAAACGCGTCTTTCTTTAAATCGCCGAGGAGCAAAACCACCTCTTCTTCACAAACAATGGCAACGTAGTAATCCGACTGCGGCTCCGTCTCGCCGTTGAATTTCGCAGTCTTAATGTCCCAGACGACGTTAACTGCCCTGCCATCAACCACCAAATGTTTCGACCCCTGTTTTCTCCAGAAGTGCCACGGCTTCATCTCGACTTTGCACCGGTGATGCTCGTCGGATTTTGAACCCTGAACGGAGACACAGAGGCCGTGGAGCAATAAATTCTTGCACCATGTAACGGTGATCAACCGGCACTGACCCGCCAATTTTGTCCGGTAGACAGACATGAAGACACTCTGTCCGGATCTTCCCACAGTCGCAGCGTCATCAGATTGCTTTTCGCCCGAGGAAAAACAAGCAGGAATTCCGATTGAATCATGCATGATTCTTGATATTGGGTAGAAGGATGAAGGGATTGAATCAAGATAAGTTTTTTATGCTGAGTGATGTGCAAGGCTTGGGAGCTTTACAATCTGTTTCTTTTCCTTTTTCATTCTGTTTTCAACAGACTCTGCTTTTCTTTCCCTGCTTTAGATTGGATTTTTTTTTTTTTTGAACATAGGGGTAAGGTTTTAATTATATGGCTTTATGGGGAGGAAATTATCTCTTTGATGAAGGTTGAAAAGCAGACGAAGTACAATTCTTCTGTAATGAAGCTATGTGGAAAGTGTTCCCAGTTAAAGCAGAGTTTCACATGAGAGGATTAGGTCATTTCTAGGGATGGGAGCCACGTTGGGTGGGTGAAATGCCTCAAAAATATCTAATTTACAACGTTGGTCCCACCATGTAACTTTCAATTTTCATCATCAACCTTCAAAATTAATAAGTGCCACGGAAAAATAGATTAGGGAAAGTGTCACAATCTTCACCGCTTATCCGTTCACACAATTTCATAATGACTTAAGTTTGAGTTTTTTAAGTTAAAAATTTAATTTTAAGTTATTAATAGTAATTAAATTTTACATTTATATATTATCTGAACCATATATTCATTTCAATTTCAATATATAATTTAAGATGTTACAATAATGAATCAATAAAATATTGACTCAATTAAATAGACATCTCTAAGCCACATAAATCGATATGTGGCTACTTTTAATTATGTATATCAAAATGTAATTGACCGATTATGCCACTGACTTGACACAAGTGTTACATGTAAGTAGTTGGAATTAAATGGCCATAACCACCAATTAGAAGGAAAGTATGGAGAGGAAAAGGCAAAGCAGAATACATAATGCGTAAAAAAAGGTTGAACAACTGGAAAGACAAAAGCATTAAACGCGCCAGTTTTTGACATCCAATACCGATCCTCATAAACAAGGCATTCCCCCACACCAAACATTACAATCCGCAAATTTTTTCAGAGAAAGGAGTGGAGGAGAGGAGCAAGCATTAGAAGAGATATAGGTGGTCCAGTGTAACATTGCAATAACTGTCATTCAACTAGAGAGCAGTAAGTAACTGGTGATTGGAGTGGTCAAAAGTGCCCTCTTTGTATCATTTCTAGTGCATTCAAATTCAACAGGTGAAGAAATAGAAGAGCACTATATAAGTATAACAAAAAGCTAAATTTTGGATATTAAAATTGAGAATTTGAAGCTGCTTATGTAAACAAATAATGAAGTGGTATCAGCTGCTACATCTGAAGTGGTTCAAATCAATTACCATTACAGTGATATCATCCAAACTACCCCTACTCAAAGCAAGGTTCATGAGTTCCTTACAAGCAGCTGAAAGCCAGGCGGAAGGCGTCCCCTTCTTATCAGCATTTTCTTGAGTAGATTTCTCAGATTTCATACTTACTCGTTTGGTGAGGGAAACCTTTCTTAGCTTTGATGGTGGGCTTCCATTTTCACAATAAATGTCATCCTCTTTATCTTTCCAGTTATTAATGGTATTCTTATATCTTGGTGACTGAAGAGTTGTGATCTCCCTCTGCTTTTTAACCAGGGATACCCTACGTAGCTTTGATGAAGGACTTCCATTTACACTTACATTTACATTTAAGCAGCCGTACTCATCATGGTTGTCCTTAACAAAATCTCCAGTTGCCAGTTTTTTCTCTTCCAATAAATTTGTCACTGTATCAACAGCTTCTTGGTTGCCAACCTGGTTGAACAACAGTTAGAGATCAAATTCAATAATCAAGAAAGGATTGATTAATAATCCACATAGAACCATGGGTCCAGTGTCTCAATTAAAACAGTGTGAACATTTTGAGGACGCAGATGCAGGGTAGCCAAACAATAAAAAATATAACTGAGATAATAGTGCTGTTGAGATATTATTTGTATACAATGTTTATCTTTGAGGGTGGTTTTGCAGAGATGTTTATCATGATCAAATTTTAGACTACCTCTCTCCACTTTCTCAACATTTCATGTCCTGGGAAATTCTAAGCAGCTAGTGTTTTATCACCCTCCCTATGCATAATCACAAACATACAATCCACCCTCTTAGGTACAAGATGGATGATTCAGAAAGAAAGAAAAAGAAGCCATACTAAATGCAGCGCAAAGGAGAAACCAACAGAGGATAATCAATTGCAAAATACATATATGATTTAAGGAGATTACAGCTGCTTAACATGGTAATTCTAAGGCCTTTTTAACCAATGTAGATGTAGTATCGACTTCTAGTGCAAAAAGGGAAAAAAAAAAAACAATTATTATGATTTATGCATGTACATGTCCCTTCTCACCTTTTCCCAAAGTCCATCAGAAGCCAAAACAAGGAACTCCATATCTTGAGTCATTTGAAGGATTTTTGTGTCAGGCTCAGCTGGGATCCAGTTTTTCATATGAGCATCTCCAATGCTTCTAGAGATAGAAAGTATTCCGTGAACTCTCCAAGCCCCTCGATGCATCAGAACATATCCTCCCTTTGCTCCAATATCAACAGAAACCTCAGAATTCTTTTATTCTACTCAGCAATATTAAGTTTGCTAAAAAAAGATTAAAAAAAAAGATCACCTTATTTTCTATTCTGTTTCGTTCATCCTCTTTTTCTGGTTTATGATCAGTTGTGAGAGCTTCAGCAACTCCTCCTCTACATAGGACAGCCCTGCAATCTCCCACATTTGCAACAACAATGTCCTGACCTTCAATTAAGGCTGTAACGCAGCAGGCACCACCAGCTGAATCCTGCAATGGTTTCCACCAACTAATTAAGCAGTTTTCACATACAAGAGAAAAGGGTTTATAGTTAGCTCAATGAAACACATTTATGCCACCCTGGTGCTCTTTCAGGATATTCTTGATGTAAAAGGATTAAGGATTTATCTATGTTTAGTCGGGAATAACAATTCATTTAAGCCACTGAACTGTTAAACAGTGAAAAAAAGTGAGAGCAAACTCATTGAAACTTGTGGAGGTTCAATAGAAGGAAAAGACAGCTAAGAGTATAATTGACTTCATCAAATCATTTTTTTCATTTGACAACCAAATATGTCAGCCAAACACTGAAAGCAATAAGGTCACCTAATAGGCTAATTACCAATAACATCAATCTTCCTTTGAGACTAACACTTAGATCATACTACAACCGACCACACTAAAATAAACAAAGAATATAGTATAAGTACAGCCAATTCGGTTGGTGACTGTATCTTGTATGGATGGAGTTTGTTTGACTTTAGTTTTAAATTAAAAAAAATAACTTTTTAATAAATGTATTATGTAGCTTTAAATCAGAAACTGTTCCTGTTGTTTACAATCAAATAATTTTATAATAAACGAGTTGTTGACAAGTTTAACCATTAATTAACATGGGAACAATGCCAGAAATTAAAAAAAAAAAAAAAA
>BPVZ01000061.1:1727498-1738489 GCA_020521535.1 Rubroshorea leprosula | reverse complement strand
TTTTATAAAGTTTTTTATATAAATTAATGATAAAAAAAAATGTTGGGTGCACAAATTAGAATTTAATTATTATTATTTTTTAATCAGATTGTTTTCTTTTCACCGGAAGGGGCACAGCAATTCCTGCTCGGTGGAGCTGACTGCGATTGCGTAGAACAAGCCTCCTTAAACTGGCGCGAAGGAGATGTTATCTCATCCAGGTATCTTCGCCTTCCTGTCCCCCTTCTCTTCTCCACCTTTTCTCTGCTAATCCGAATCTGCGAAGAGGTCGTGTTTTCTCCTCAAAATCCACTGAAATATCAAAGCTGCTGCTAAGTTTTCTCCAATTGCATCGAAATACTTCCGTATCTTTCGCAGTAAGTTTCTTCTTCTCTATCTGGTAGCTTTTCATGCCGATCGTTGAGCTTCTAAGCCGGATAATTTCGCTTTTCAGGTTTGCCGGTGCATACTGTCTTTGCGCTCAGGTGGAAACGGCGCAATGCTGCAATGGATGGGGGGATCAGGCGGAAAGTGGCGACTGTAAGCGTTGTTTGGAATTCAACTTTAATTTGACTGTATCAGAGGCAGTTAGTTTGAATTGTTTTCTGTTGGAATTTTTCATCTCATGAACGTCATCGAATTTGAGAATTTTTTAAACGTAGCCTGCAAAATATGAACAATTCAGGCAATGACAATATTCTGACCGATTACAATCTGTAATTGATTTTATGAGAGAATAAGTAATGTATGTTCCAGTCTACTGCTGCAAATTGCCAGACAACTTATTTGTTTATTAAGACTAGACTTCTTCTTTGCAATTATATATTGGAAAAGAATTACTCCGCCCCCTTGGTTGGGAGATTTGTGTCACTATGTTATAGCTTGTGTCTGAAGTTTGCAGATTTAATTATTTATCTAAGTTTTTGACTGGAATATTGGCATGCTTCCATTTGTTGTCAATACTCTATAATAAAAGTTTAACAATGTTAAGTATATCACTAAGTGTAATATTCCCTGCTGCATTTGTCACCAGAGAATTCAGTCTTGACATGTTTGCATTTCCTTTGTGCATATTGTCTATGGAGAATTTCAGTCAAGGAGGTCTACACAGAAGAGGTGGGTATATGGATGTGTATGTTAGTTCTCTTTGTTATATTATTTGTTAATGCACTATTCCCATGATCAATGGCAGGGTAGGTTCTCTCATAAATATTTGGCTACTTCTTTGAAAAACGCAGTCATGTAAATTTGTAAACTTTTTTTTTTTTTTTTTCTATTTGTTAATGTTTTATAAGTTCAGATGATTTAATCTTTCTTTTTCAATATCCAAGGCAAAAACAATATTTTGAACAACGGAAACAGCAGCAGCAACAGTCAGCTGGTCCAGAGGGATATGATGATAGAATCAACATAGGTGGGCAACATAAAAAAGAACATCAATCACTGGATGTTCTCGATTTTCTAAATCTGTCAACCATTTCCAACGAATGCAGATCTTCTTTCCCCCATGGTAAGTGTCTAAAATTATTGACAGCCAAAGTTTACTGGTAGTGTATTTCCATTTCTCTGAGTTCGTTTGGAGTTTTATAGAATAAGATTAAAGAATGATGCTTGATATGTCATTGTATGAGTTATTTATATATATATGTATATATATTAAATTCTAGAGAGAGAGGGAGAGAAAAAAAAAAACTGAATTATGAGACTGCTCCCAATATCAAGCTGATAATATAGTAGTCTACCTTTCTTGCAAGTGTTGCCCTTCTGTAACAAACCAACAGGATGCAATTCTTTCATTTCTTTTTCTCTTTTCAATTATGTTTTCCTGCCTGTGACCGCCTTTTCAATGTTCTAGTAAAAGCTGAAATGAAAAGGTATAAATAGTGGCGACCAGTTCTGGCTAATGCATCAGTTCCATCAGATTTTGATCCAATGTGTTAACAATCCTTTTGAAAGGAATCAGTTCTGACAAATATATACAGCCATATTTAAGGGCTTCTGTGCCCTATGTTCTGATAAAACGAAAGTGGCTTCCCCAGAGATTCTCTGCTTTTAGATATGTAACATATGTTGATAACATAGAAATATAACTATTTTCAGTGTGATGGCTTGTTATATTTTTTTTATTTTCTTTCTTGGTACTCAAGTTCTGTTGCAGCCTTATCCTTTTCCTCTATATTCTACAAACTCAACGTTATAGGAAAAGAAGACCAAGAGCTCAACCCTTCAACAATGAAGCATCATATCCCAAAGGGTCCACCAACAATTTTTCCCAATGCAGTCACTCCTTCATATTTTGTGAAAGTTAAGGAAGCAAATAAGTACGTCAATCTCTCTGCATGACTGCAAACTTTGGTCTGATTTTTTGTCAAAACCAAGTAACTTCCACTTAATAAAGTAGATATGATAAGTTTACTTCTAAATGCTATTGTGTATGAAACAGGAACTCCAACAGACTATTAAGGGGAGATCGTTTCTAATCTATAAAATCATTCAGTCAGTTGAATTCAACTGCTTTGTCTCTTTTTATTATTCTCTTTTTTTTTCTTTTTTTTTTCTTTTTTTTTTTTCCGTATAAAGTGCATATACCACTCTTAAACCTTGTCTTTCTCTTTTGTCAAAGGTGTCTTGGCTTGCATCCATCTTCCTTTCACTGCTTAACAAATGAAGATTCAGATGCTGATAAAATGATATCCTTCCTCTAAATTCATCAGGTTTAGGTACCGTTGGAACTGAAACTCCAGTGCATTCACCAAAAGGAATTGGCAGGTAACAGCAGCGCATAACTATTCCTTCTATGCATTTTCTTTATTTCATTGCATTTTACATAAATGTTTATTGGTTTTAACTCTATGTGATTATAAAATTTCTTCTGATTATCCCTCCTTATGCTGGAAGGATGCAAGGCAACAAAACTTGTCAGAGAATTTTAATCATGTGCTGGGTAACTTTGAACTAAAAACAGTAAGAGCATAACGTTTTACAGGAAATGCTGTCTTGGATAAAGTTTGTTGGCTTGACCTTCCATAACATTAATGATGAACAAAGGCCATTAATATAATCTTGAACTTCCTATTCCTTTATTCTTCACATTTGATCCATATCTGGATGGAATATCGAAATCCTAGGTTTCAATTTACCGTACTTTCTTTGTCTACTCTGGATTAAACTGAGTTGTCTATCTCGCATGCATTCCTTGTTCTCTTATTTGATTGAGATTGAACTGATTATTGTTGTCTGCTAATATAGGATGAGATAATGCAAGATATCGATATGCCGCTTGGTTACTGTCCTTCAGATTTCTCACTGGGCATAATGGATTCCTGTGGCAACAAGATGCAGAAATTCTCCAATGTCAAAGACCACATGCCACTTGATGGCAATAATTGTAAAATGAAGAGCTCTTTTGGCAAAATAAATATCTTCTAAATCATTACTAAGATGCATTGTATTGAAATTTTAATCTATATTTGTTTCTTAATTTATTTCCCTTAAATAGTTCAATTATAATTGCTATATAGATATAGTTTTTATGACAGTCACAACTTGCAACACTTTATCATAATTTTTATTTCTTTCCTTTTCCTTGTTCACCAGCTATGTCGAAATTCATGGATGATGAATATCAGTACAGCCCACCATCAGCTGATGAATTTCTATATGAAAGGGAAGATGGTATATCTTGGAAGAAGTGGCAATGCCAAATTAATGGTAGTGCTGCTGGTTTTTTGAATTATGGAGACAACCAGATGTCAGATTGCTCTTTTGAGAGTCCCCACCTGCTGAAGAAAAGGTGTGCCATCACAACTGAAAATCTTCTCTATTTTGAGAAACAGGTTTTTTTGACAAAGTTGTTGGATCTGTGCAGGGGTAATGCCAAAACCACAAAATTACATATTATAGGTGCTCTGTTTTCCTTTGCTTCCTTACCATGTTGATTTATAGACCTTTTATCTATAATAGTAGGTGGTCCACCTAGAAGTTTTCAGTTTAGATGGACCCCTTAGGACTGATTTATGTTACTGTATAAAGTACACTTGTTCTGTTTTTCTTTTATGTGCTGCAATTATTCTTTGAAACCAAGCAGTTAATATTCTCTGCTTTTGCGTTCTGCTGATTTTGACAGTATAGTTGTAATTTGTACTAGGAACATAGGCTCTTTGGTTCTTCCTTTGACTTCTTTCTTTAGATTCATTATCAGAATCACTTCCAAAGCCCCACACTTTAGAAACTGATCATGATTTCACACATTAAATGGGGTAAGGCCATTTTTTAGAGAAAAAGTGTGGCCAATTGGGGTCTAGCATCTCGTAAAGTTTTGCCTTCATATAATGGCAAGGATCCCTTACTTGGGTGGAATTTTTGATTTCAGAGATGTATCCAACCAACTTGATTGGGCTAGTTGTGTGAAAGAAGATACGAAGGATAATTTGAGCTCTCTGAGGTAGCTTACAGTAACATTATTTGTTTCGAGGTGATTTTCCCTTTTTTGGACCAAGTGTTGCAAGGTAATTGCATTTGCTAATACTTATACCTTTCTTTTTTCCTTTTAAACTTTTGGCAGTGAGGAATCATGCTCATCTAGTGCAGGTTAACTATTGATCTTAGAAGATAGTCTACAATTTAATTTCAGTTGTTGCAATCTTCAGTGAAAAGCATTTTTCAGTCGACTAATGTGAATATTTTCCAGACCTCATCTCAGTGAGGGACAAGAAAACCTATTCACCTCCAAATTTAAGGCCTAGTTGGAACAGAATCATAAGTGACAACACATTTGACAGCTCCAGAAACAAGCATGATATTGGTGACATTGTTTTTGCCAAAGAAACATGGAAGAATGACGACTGGGATGATAGTCAAAATGGAAGTGATGCATTTGGATCAGGAATATGCACTGGAACACCAATTGCTTCAAAGTCAAAGCAACCCAAGCACTTAAGCTCTTCTTTCCAAAATAAAATAGGGCCATCTCAGAGTTGGTTGTTTGAGGAAGGGTGCATTTCTGCTGATAGAATTTCAGATTTCAATTGTTTTGGTCAAACCAATGGGGCAGAACCCACATCCTTGGGATCCAAGCTATGGAATGAAGATCCTCTTGGTGATTTTCCTGTTCCTAAATCATTTGTTGATTCTAAATCTCCTTCTGACAGATGCAAATGGAGTGAACCCATCACGTGCTCACCTTCCAGCAGTTTCACAGCTCACAAGTTTTCTTTCTGCCAACCAATTGACCACAGGAATTCTCTTGATTCCCCTGTATACTGAAAGATCAGGTTTGGGCCAACTGCAGGGGATTCATCTCCATGTTCTGCAGCTGAAGGCACTCCTCCTCAAGGAGAGTCAGACCTTCCTGATTTATCGGGACAAGGAAGTGTGAGTGAAGATGAAAATAAATCAGTACTCCAGACAGCCAAATGTGAAAGGTTTGAGCCAGAGAAAGAAAACTGCATCCGCAATGATGACCCTTTCTCAGAAGACTCTAAAGTAGTGAAAGCTTTGATACTCAAGAGCAAAGATAGTAAATCCAAGGAAGTAAAAGATGGAACTCCAGCACAATTGAACCTGAAAACTACAAGTTCTCTGGAACATACTGAGGAGACTTCATCTTCTGTGAAGATCCCTGACAAATCTAAGAACCATGCTGATGATAAAGGGTATGCAAGACAGACTCATCTTTCTCTTTGCCTTTATATTGTTTACTTTGACCGGCTAAAACACAAAATTTCCTATTATGATATCCATTATGACATATAATGTTAAACAGTCTCTCACTGTTGTTATCTGTTAGATATAACCATGATGCGAAAGCTCCTCATCCTTGTCAAATTGGGTATGCGGGTAGCTAATAATTGGCCTTTTTCTATTGAATTGCCGTTGCATGAACAACTTCATTGTTTGTTTTAAACTGTTTTCCTGGATTATTTTGTTTCAAATCAGGTCCTGAATTGATACAGGTGCAGAAGATGCAAAGTCTGAAGGAAGAAAAATACCGAGTAACAGACAGTGGTTCTGTCAACGTATCAAAGCCAGTGATGATGCTCAAAAGTTACGTTCTTCACCTTCTGCGTGTACAGAAAGTTCTTGAGGAGGCATCTGCACTGAACACCTTAAAGAAGGTATAACAAAAACCTTCTTATGATGGATATAAAAGGACACTGCATTACCCCCCTGCATTTTACATTCATATACTTTCTTTTGTATGTGGCTGTTCCAATTCTCTAATTTTTTGAAAAATGGAATTCTCATTTTCGGCCTCGAGGGGTTTCCAATATGGAAAAGTGAAATATAGTTCACATATAATAAATTATAAAATAATGTTTTTCTTATGGAATAACTTCTCATTATCACTTAACCGGGTTTTTGCATCCAATACTAATAGTTCGTCGCCAAATCTTAGTAATTGGCTTTAGTAGGTCGAGAATTCCACCCACCAACGACGGGAAAATTCCCCCTTTCTTGTGTATGAGACGTAAATGCTCTGGATAAACGACGTCGTCATTGCAAATCCTATAAAATAAGCCATTTTTAGCTCCCACTTATTTGCGCCATTAAAAATCGTCTCTTCCATCCCAGCTCCATCTGTCCTTCTACTCCACTGAACAGTACAATGCTCCTCTCCGCAATTACTCTCTCCCCAAACTCCATCACCAACCAATCACGCACACGTGTTCTCCTCCTCTCCTCTATCGCCACCGGCCCTCCGAAACCACCAGCTCTCTCTGCTCTCAAGCCACTCAATGCCGCCACCTCGATTCGCCACATTTCTCGTACTCTCCCCGACGATGAACCGCGAGAACCCGAACCAGGAGTTCCCTTAGTATCCTCCGCCTCCGCCCTCGCGTCCGCCATTCGGAAAGCTTCGACGTCTCCCGTGGAGTTCTCTCAGACGGTCGAAGACGACCACAAACACAAATTGGTCCTTCCTAGCCCCGATTTTCAGCGTCTCTGCATCGAGCAACTTGACCTCTTTCGCAGAATCGTTGATCCCGATGCTATTCTTTCGGTCAGTTTATTCTCTGGATTAGCCACCAAGATCTCGATTCTTTTCGTTGCAGGAGGGTTTAAGGATCGAGCTTTTCTTTTTTCTTCTCTTCTTCGCAGGTTTATGTGAGGCCGGCTGGTAGTTACGTTATGGACCGGCTGGAGCTGCGGCGAGTCATGTCTTATCCAGCGGTGAACGCGGCGGACATTGTAATCTTAGTCGGTAATTTTTGTATTCCGGCGGGATTACGTACAGCAGAAGCTGCGCTTTCCAGTCAACAAGTATATGACTTACTGTAAAGCTCGTTACTATTTTAGGTATATTAAATCTGTTTCTTTGATAACAATCAAAATGTTGTTGTGGATACTAGGTGGAAGTTGTGGCGGAGCACAGGGCTGTGGTTTTTCCGATGGTGAAGCAGCCGTTTGTTGTCGGGTTTTTGGTGGCCGAGCTGCCAGAGATGGAGATGGAAGCCCTTGGGAGTACAGAAAAGGTAGAGCGGGATTTGGTTAACTCTCCGACCCCTGAGCAGGTGTATGGTTTGCCAAAAAGTCCTGATGTGAAATCGTGGGAAATTCAATCTATTGAAAACGAGACATCAAGGATGAACACATTTACTACTGAGGAGAGATTGAATGCCATCAATATATCTCGCTCCCTAGCTATGGCCTATGTGATGGATCAGGTGGGTTGCATTTGACTTTCTCTTTTTGTTATCTTTAGGCATTCATAAGCCAAGGCATGGTTCAATAATCTTGCCTAGTCTCTTAAATGTTATCCAAGTTTCGAGCAATTAAGTACAAAAACCTTGGTGGTGGTTGGGAAAAGTTAGATTTTTTATTTTATTTTTTCAATTGCCATGATTCATTCATTTAATTTAGTTTGCTTGTTCTACGTCATAACCTGGTATTGCTTTCTTATTCATGACCTTAGTTCTTATGCAGAAGTCAATATTACTTCAGCAATCATCATGGCAAAATAATGTCAGAATGAGTGCTCTTGTTGAGCAGGTAAGATTCTGTTGCTAATTGTCATTAATCATTTTAGTTCAGTCATGCTTTGTTTTGGTTTAAGTTAATATGATTTCCTTTTGTTGAAATTTATTATAGATTCGTGGTCCCCTTTCTAGTATTCGGGCTCTGAGTAGAATGTTGTCAATTCACACAAAGAAAAGTGAGGTTAGTTTACCCAGTAATTTCAGAGGCTCTTTCTCTTTATTTTTTTTCTCCCATTGTTCTATTTATGCATGAAAGCTATGTTCTTGCAGATTGCTCATGACATTGTTGAAGACATTCTGGTACAAAGTGATCAGATGAAAGACACCCTTCAAGAACTTCAAGATGCTGTTTACTTGACAAAGGTACTCTTCCTCTCTCAGACACATGCCATCTGGGTATATACTCACACAGACTGTCTTCCTTGAGTTGATATGATAATTTTACTACTGTGTTTTCTGTGTGTGCATGTATCTGTTTACTTCTTAGTTCACTTTGATCACTTCCAATTGCATGATTGGATCTAGTTCCTTTCTGATTGTTATGTATATCTTGTTGCCAGACTAAGATTGATGGGTTCCTTTGGAAGTCTTTTTCCCATCATCACAATAAAATGTTTGGATTTGCAAGCTACAAAATGCTTTTGAAGTAAAAAA
Source organism: Rubroshorea leprosula (assembly GCA_020521535.1). Taxonomy (NCBI): domain Eukaryota; kingdom Viridiplantae; phylum Streptophyta; class Magnoliopsida; order Malvales; family Dipterocarpaceae; genus Rubroshorea; species Rubroshorea leprosula. Next base: position 1,729,877 of record BPVZ01000061.1, on the reverse strand, counting down.
TTTTTTAATCTCTTTGACTAACTTATCATACAACTTTAATGCATTTTTATATTATCATTTATGCTAAAGTTACAATTTATATTCTTCTGACATTTATATTTCTATTTTCTTAGGCCAACATAATGCGTTACAATGAAGAATCATTGAAAAAGATACATAATTTGAGTTATGGTCATCATGACTCAAAGACGTCCGAATTATCAAATGACTTTTTGAGCAATAGCTACAGCAGTCAACTAGAAAATTCAGGTGTACAGTTATCTCTGGGCACAACAGCTAAGGATTTAGAGATGCCAATGCCACCCCTGGCACTTGTCCCACTACGACAGGATGGGATTAGGTAGGCAGTAACCTTTCAGGAACTCACTTTTAGTTTTGGCCAAAATTCAGTGAACTATCTAATTTTCATCTCCTGAAGTAGAGAAAAGTAATCAAGAATATCCATGTTATGACCACCATAGAACAGAAGCGTTTTTGGTTAAGAAACCAATAACGCTCAAGAATCCTAATTCCAGTCCCAGGCTGATTTAGAGCTGTTCAAGTTTTCTATCTTTTATTCTTGTATCTCAGTAGCCTTACAAATGACTCTCCTGTTTCTGTTTCCTTTATCCATTTTCTGTTTTGTTGGATGAAGAAGTCTTGGGGATTATTTCTACAAATGTGCATCTTGGCAGTGACTAAAACCTGAACCTGAATTCCTGACCATTTCGTTTTTTTGTCAATCAAGATAAACAAACTACTGTTTTAATTCATTATATTTGAATTTGAAGGTTTCTCTTTGCTTATGCTTTTCCTTTTGTGTCAGGAAGACCATGCAATGTTTCTGATTTGCTGTTTGATTTGGTTGAAGCTGTAAGACCTCTTGCCCATAAGCAGCAACGTATTGTGGAATTTAGTGATCTTTCACAAACTTTGCAAGTTTCTATAGAAGAGCCTGCTTTGCGTCAGGCTTTGAGCAACTTAATTGAGGGTGCCTTGTTGCGCACCCATGTTGGGGGCAAGGTTGAAATTGTTTCTGCTCAAGCACCAGCAGGTGGCACCCTAGTACTAATTGATGATGATGGGCCTGATATGCACTACATGGTAATCATTGCTAATTCTTTGCATTACATTGTCAATTTTCTACTCTGTTAATGCAGTTTCCTGCTTTCAGATTACAGATAATAAAATCCCTTGAATATTATTTTTTAGTCAAATCTTTAGAATAGAATTGATTCTCTCCTCTTACAGTCATATTCAAAATATCATTTGGGAGATTCCAAGTGCAAACCTCATTCAATTTACCACTAAATGTTAACTCTCTCTGATAAGGCAGGAATCTGTTATTGGTGTTAGGATCATCAAAATGGAGACGATAATAATTATTAAGTGCCATTTTGATTGGCAATCTTGAAGCAGATTTCAAGACAGTAGTTAAGCTCCTGAAACTAAAAATTGTTTCTGTTCAATAGAGAAGCTTAAAGGAGAGACTATACCATAAGGAGAAATGGCCTTGAAATGAACTTCCAGTTTAGTTTTGGCTCATACTGACCTTGTGTGGATTCTTTTCTTTTATGTGTATCTGCAGACACAGATGCATTCACTCACACCATTTGGAGCTGAACTCTTCTCAGAAAACATGGTGGAAGACAACATGACGTGGAACTTTGTTGCGGGACTAACTATAGCCCGTGAGATACTTGAGGGTTATGGTTGTGTAGTCCGTGTCATATCACCTCGTAGACCAGATGCTGCTCTTGGAGCAGGTGGAACTCGCATAGAACTCTGGCTTCCTACCTTCACTCAAATACCTGATACAAAGAGCCCTACTCATGAAGCATAGCAAGAAGTGGGGGTGCCACGGTAGTATAGTCATCAATTCATCATCTTTTAAGAAGTCTCCTCTCCGTGGAAATTCACAACAAGAATGAGCAGGCTAAGTTTGTGAGTTCCTGCCTCAAATGCTTTTACTATCTAGAATTTGACTGGATTTTGCAAAACCTGTTGTATTGGTTATGCTGTACATGCCTAGAAAATAAGATGTAAATAACAAGAATTAAGGATTATTAGAAGTTCAATGAAAATGAAATATTGTAGAAGTGTGGAACTCTTCTAATTTTATCTAAATGATCATATTAGACAAGGAGGAAAATGTGATGTTTGAACCGTAAATATTTTTCTGTATTCATTATGCTCAGACGAAAAAGAAGCAGCTGCTACGAAAGCTGAGGTTCTCTTTAGGTGGGTGGAAAATGGGGAGGAATGCTGGTATGGCAAGCAAAGGAATTTTTTTTTTTTTTTTGTCATTTTGTTCGGCCCAATAATTGCCGTGTATGGTGCAAAGGTTGACGCAACTCCCTCGTTGAAAACGGGTTACGAATAAGACCTCCTAGCTTGCTA